>VDFB02357809.1:0-22962 GCA_007258455.2 Sequoia sempervirens | reverse complement strand
CACAACTTTTAATCGTTTTCCAAAATTATTTGGCCATGTCCAGTTTTATTTAGTCACAAATATTTTTCGTCCAACATTTCTCTGGCCACATCCGACTTTTCTCTAGCTACGTCCAATTTTATTTTGTCCAAAAATTGCCTCTTGTCCAAAATTCTTTCGCCATGTCCGATTTTATTTGGCCATCGTCCAAAATTATCTTACCATTACCTTCCTTCGTCCAAAATTATTTTGCCACTACCTTCCTTCGTCCAAAATTATTTTGCCATGTCCAAAATTATTTGGCCGTTATCCTCTTGTGTTGGCCATATTTTCTTGCCGTACGATTTTATTTGGCCATGAACTTCTCTTGTTTTTTGACAATTTTCTTGCCATGTCCAATTTTATTCTAGACACGTCCAACATTTCTAGCCATGACTTGTTTCTTGTCCCAAAATTCTTTTGCCATGTCCGGTATTTTTCCATCCATAACTCGATTTTTCACAAATTTTCCTTGACAAATCCAATTTTATTTTGTCCATTTGCTCAATTTTTCTAGCCATGGCGAAGATTTTTTTTTATATTCTCTTGGGCGAATCTTCAAGTGCCAGGTATATTTTAGCTTTCCAAAGGCTTGGACTTAGGCAAATTTCAATTTTTTATACTCTTAATACATGGCGGACTTTGACATTTTCTTTGCCATTCGCTTTTCCTTGGTCGTGCCTTAGCCATTTTTCCTTTTTTTTACCTTAGGCGGACTTTCCACATTTTGTTGCCACTTTACTTCTTTGCTTTAGGCATTTTCCTCTTCCCTAAGGCGGACTTTAGCTTGTCTTTGGCCACTTTAACTTTGCTTTGTACATGCCTTAGCCAAATTTCTTTCTTTTACCTTGGGCGGACTTTACACTCTTCATTGACATTTGACTCTTTGCCTAGGGCGGACTTTAACTTCTTTCTAGCCACTTGCCTTGGTTGGAGGGCGGACTTCATTGCTTCTTTTAGTGGGCGGACTTCACCAGATTTCAGGTCATTTCATTATGCTCAAGGCTGACTTGCCTCTTTAGCTTGTCATCCAACACTTTATCCAATGCAGATTTCATACTGTTTAAAGCCACTTCACATGTTACTGGGCGGACTTTGCTAGTCTCTTGGCCATTCATCATTTAACTAAGGCGGACTTGAGCTGTCTCTTTGCCACTTACTAAGGCGGACTTTACCAAATTCCATGCCATTTCAGCTCTTCTCAAGGGCGGACTTTACCATTTTGATTGCCATTTAACCTTTGACCAAGGCGGACTTGCTTGATGGCCTTGCCATTGGATGCTTAACATGGGCGGACTTCCTCAAATTTGCTGCCGTCTTCTCTTTCACCTAAGGCGGACTTTGATTGTTGGCTTGCCATTTGCTCAGGCAGACTTTATACATTTTAAGCCATTTAACTTCTTGGCTGGGGCGGACTTTGGCTAGTGGTTGACCATGACAAGGGCGGACTTCAGCCTCTGTCTGTCCATTGCCTTCTTTTCTTTGCCATTACCAATCTAACTCAAGGGCGGACTTTACCAAATGGCTAGCCATTATCTTCATGCTGCTGGGCGGAGTTCCTCTTTTCCTTGCCATCCACCAGATTTTTATGCCATTGAACAGGGCGGACTTTGGCTTGGGACTGTCCATTGCTTCAGATTTTACGCCATTTGCTTCACATTGCTATGTCCAGAGCGAACTTGCTCAGATCTGTTGCCATAAGCATCTCAGCTGAAGCTTCATTGGCTTATTTTCTCCATTTTTACCTGCTGGTAAGCTTCATACTTAGGCAAATTTTTCAGACTTCAATCTTTTCCATGAATGTTCAGTCATAACCTCGCCATGAATGTTCAGATTTCCATGGATTTCTTCAGATTTTTCACCAATTTCTCAGATTTCTTGACTGGTTCGTCAAATTTTCAGCCATTTTTAGTGCTCTTTACCAGATTTCTCTGTGATTTTCCAGAATTTCTCACCATTTTTGAACGAATTTTCCAGATTTTTGAACTTTTTTATGTGATTTTCCAGATTTTTACCAAAATTTCAAAAAATCTTCGAATCGATTTTCTGAGAGTTTCGTTGATCGTTTCGAACTTCTGAGTGCGTTTTCGAAACTCGTGACCCTTCTAAAATAGAAACTTTCTAAAAATAGAAATTTTCCAAAAATAGCAACTTTCCAAAAATAGACCCTAAAAAAATAGGATCCTAGAATTGCCCAAAAGTGCCAAAAATAGGGTCCCAAAAAATAGGGGGCCTCGTGGTGAGAAACCCTAAAAATTTGAGGTGTCGATTTGACCTAAAATCCATACGACTGCCCCGTGCCTTCTAAGCTAACGATGGTGACGCTTTATACAATGATCCGTGTTAAAACCGACCGAATTTATCCGGGTGACCGCTCCAAACTCAAACTCCTCATTTGCAAAAGATCGTGATAAGCGGGTTGCGACGCCAAGGCAAAACCAAAAAGCTTAAAAATCTATGGTCCTCACGTAATGGGGCTGCATGTGTGAAAAGGTCACAACAGCAAGAGCTAGGGTTTTCGGTGAGAGACCTCTGGTCTCACTGATGGAACACAAAAGAACTCTGTCGGCATAGGATCTATCCTGTCTCAGCGACTCCAAGTAAATGAAGATTTTTCGGTATGACTCAAGCTTTCGTCGAGAGGTCTCCCCGATATTGGTATGTTATAGCGATGCACATAAGGAGAAATGTTTTTGTCGGTGTGAGAACTTTAATGTCTTGGCAATCTATTGTGAGCTTGGGATGTTTCAGCAAAACAAGGGGCAGTCTATATAGTGTCTCCCCGACTATGTATTGTCTTCGCGACTTGGAAATGACAAAAGTCTTCGGCATAGGTATTGAATTGTCATGGCGACAATGTGTTTCAAGTGACTCTTGGAAAAACATTATGAAGTCTACAAGAGATCTCTCTGATATCGTTTAGTCACAACGATAGTGAATGAAACTAAAGGAGATCTCGGTGAGAGACTTGTTGATGTCTCAGTGAATGAATAATACTCTAAGGAAGCCTATCGATGAGACATGATGTATTCGCTATGTGTTCTTCCTGACTCTAATGAGTTATGGCGAAAGCGTTAACTAAGAGGATTGTCTGGTGTTAAAGTTGCCTTCAGCATAACATTACAGAGATGGAAAAAGGAAAGATTAGGGAAAAGTTGAAATTCATTATTGTTTCTGTAATGAATGGTATGGCTGCTTATGTTTGGTGCACCTCACTGGCTGGAAGCTCGACAGTGGTTGAAGGAAATCGTGGTAGCAGCAAATTCTGTCTGATATTCATGCATTTCATACTGCACTTACTGGTTTGTATTCACCATTTTAAGGCTCTCTACATTTTAGTTACGAATGTGGCAAATGATGCCCTGACTAAGTATTGTCATTCATGCATTGGAGGTTATGTTTTTCTGTGGTGGACAGTTGTGCTTTCTATGTTGTAAAATGAACTCATACATTACAGATTTGTTGAGAATGACTCTTAGTTGGGTTGGTTGTTGTGCCGTTACTCCTGAAGATAGTTACCTTTCTGGCAGATGTTTAAATAGAAGCAGAAAACTTAGTTTTCCATTGGACTGTTGATGTAATTATGAGATTATCATTCCTTGGCTATATAAAAATATATGGATAAAACTCTGTAATAAAATCTGTATAATAAGATGTAGAGATTGTGAGTTTCTTCTCTATGAGGTATTTTAGGGATTCAGTTATTGAATCTTTAAGGTATTCTGTAGAAGAGAAAACAAAGAGATATGTGCTTAACTAAAAATAGAGAAACCCTCTGAATCATTATTATTGTTCAAAACATAATTTGAGGGGTTGGTACTCCTTGAGATAGATATCTCTAAATGAGGGGTTGGTGCTCCTTGAGTGGGTGCTCAAAAATTAGCCTATAAGGGATTGTGAACAGTTTATTATAAGATTAAGCCAGGAAGGCATTTAGGGAGTGGTTATTATACCTTAGGAGGGTTTTCCACTCAGAAAAATATTGTGCCTCTTTGTTCTTTTGTGTTCTTTCTGTTTTACTATGCTGTTGTTGTTTCTGTTTGCTGTTGTTTTATTACTTTTCTCAATTCTGTTTATGAATGATTACATTCAACTCATGAATGCATTAATCAGAGTAATATTGAGAACAAATCTGTGATATGTTTTGATGTTTTTGAAAAATTAGTCAAATCTATTAAGACACTGATTCACCCCCCCTCTCAGTGTCATTTTAACTCCAACAATTGGTATCAGAGCATAGGGTCCTCTGATTGGTTTAATTACCTTGGATTGATCTTGGTCTTGGAGTTTGTTATTTTTTTAATGGCACATCCTCAAGAAGGTGCCTCTGTAACCAGAGCTCCATTATTTGATGGAAAAAATTATGTGTTCTGGAGAATAAGAATGGAAGCTTTTATTTTTCTTTTGATGTTGATGTTTGTAGCATTGTTTTAGAAGATTACAATGTACCAACCACTATTCCCACTGATGCTGCTGAGAAAAAGAAGTATGAAACAAATGCTAGAGCTAAGCATTCCATCTTGTGTGGATTAACTAAAGATGTGTTCATTAAAGTCATGCATTGCAAATCTGCTCATGGAATCTGGGAAAAACTTGAAACTATATATCAAGGGAATGAGAAAGTCAAACTGTCAAAAATCATTACTCTCAAACATCAGTTTGAGGAGTTGAAAATGAAGAATGATGAGAAAGTGGCTGAATATTTCCTAAGAGTTGATGAAGTTGTCAATGGAATGAAAGGTCTAGGTCAAGAGGTTAATAAATTTGATGTGGTCACAAAAGTTGTTAGATCCTTACCATCTAAATTTGAATCTAAGGTTTCAGCCCTAGAAGAAAAGAAACACTTTGATAAGCTTACCTTAGACATCCTGCAAGGAATACTTACTGCCTATGAAATGAGAACTAGCAAAAACAATTCAACAGGAAAAGAAACTACCTTTAACTCTGAAAAGAAAGAAAAAGTCGATGTCAGTGAATTAGAGTTGTCTGATTCTAAAGAATCTCATTTTGTTAGAAGATTTAAAAAGGGATCAAGAAAATATAAGGGAAAACTTCCCTTTAAATGTTTTAACTGTGGAAAAATAGGTCACTTTGCTGCAAAGTGTCCCTATGATGATCAAATCTATGACAACGAGACAACTGAAATACAGCCTAAGAAGAAGGCTTTCAAACCTAAATGAAACTTCAATTTTAAAAAGAAGAAAAGTCTGTTTAGTAAGGATGAATCTGATATTGAGTTTGAAGACTCATCAGCTGATGAAGTCAAAACTTTGTTCATGGCTGAATTTACTCAGCAAAATGATTCTAACACCTTTGACACTGAAGAAGGTGAAGTAGATCTTGAAAGTGAGCTAAAATGTGCTCTTCAAGAGGTCAGAAAACTCAAAAAACAAGTTCTTACTCAAGAACATAAACCGGATCAAGAATTGATCTCTCTGAAAACTCAGCTTGAAGAAGCTAAAAGAGCTTAGGTCTATCTTAGAGAGACTGTAAGCTGCAAAGATCATGAAATTCAAAAAACTAGAACAAGAAGTAGTCCTTCTTAGGAAGGAAATTGAAAAATATGAAAGCACTCTAGAACTGAATGAGATGCTCAGCAAACAAAAGGTGTATAAAGATAAATCTGGTGTTGGTTTTGAAAAGGGTGAATGCTCAACTGACAAAGCAAAACAAAACCCCTCTTCTGAAGTAAAAAATTTAGGTTCAAATCACTCAGAATCTGGTAAGGATCATGCTAAGATTTTTAAAGGTAATAGACCTTCATACAATGTCAATTCTTTTTTCTATGGTTATTGCTTTTTCTGCAACAAATTTGGTCATAAGGTGAGCACTTGTAGGCTTATGAATTCTAGAATACCCAGGTTTGGTCTTAGGAAACACTATGGTTTTGTTAGATAGATTAGATGTTTTAAATGCAATACTTTAGGACATTCTATCAAACAGTGCAGAACTGATCTGCAATCGAAACATCAGAAAATTAAAAAGGTTTGGAAACCTAAGACTGCCAACAACATTGAACAAACTATGTTGGTTCAAACTGCTTTTCATTCCAAGAAAAAGGACTTATGGGTCCTGGAAAGTGGATGTTCTAACCATATGACTGGCGATAAGGACAAGTTTATAAAACTTGAAGATTATGTAGGTGGATATGTCAAGTTTGGTGATAACTCTAGTATTCAAATTAAAGGTAGAGGTTCACTTCTTCTGAATGAAGACACTCCTATCTATAATGTGTACTATGTGGAAGGTCTCAAGCACAATCTTCTAAGTGTTAGTCAAATCTATGATAGTGGTTATCATGTTCTTTTTAATTTGCAGGGATGTGAGATTAAGAACAAGCTTGGAAAGGCTGTTGCAGCTAGAAGGAGGACAAAAGGAAATGTGTACAATCTCCTTGACTCATCTTGCAATGACAATATTCAAGGTATGTGTCTAATGGGCCAAATTGAAGATAGTTGGTTATGGCATAAAAGATTAGGACACATAAACTTTGAAAATCTGGCTAGAATCAGTAAGAATCAGAATATTAGAGGTTTACCAATTCTTAACAAGCCAAAAAATTATGTGTGCAAAGAATGCTTAAGTGGTAAACAAACTAAAATCAGCTTCAAGACAAAAGAACATTCTTCTTCAAAACCTTTACAGCTTGTGCATACTAATTTATGTGGACCAACTAGAACAAGGTCTATTAATGGTGAAAAATACTTTATGCTTTTTGTAGATGATTATACTAGAATGGTTTGGGTCACATTTCTTAAGCACAAATCAGAAGCCTTTGAAAGGTTCAAAATCTTTCATAAAATGGTTGAAAAGGAATTTGATCTGAAACTCAAATGCCTTCGATCAGACAAAGGAGGTGTGTTCACCTCTCAAGAGTTTATTGATTACTGTGAACAACACGGTATTAAAAGGCAGTATGCTGCAACTAAAACACCTCAACAAAATGGGGTAGTTGAACGTAAGAATAGAACTGTAAAAGAAATGGCTAGAACCATGCTAGATGAAGCTAAATTGTCTGATATGTATTGGAAAGAAGTTGTTCATAAAACTGTATACATTTTGAATAGAGTGCAGCTTAGGGTGAAATCTAAACACACTCGTTATGAACTGTGGTTTGGAAAAACTGCTTCTGTCAAATACTTTAAAATTTTTGGAAGTAAGTGTTTTATCAAAAAGGATGATGATAATCTTGGAAGTTTTCAATCCAAAAGTGATGAGGGTATCTTTTTGGGATACTCAACTCACAACAAAGCTTATAAATGTCTCAACAAAAGGCTTAATAAGATTATTGAAGTTGTTAATGTAAAATTTGATGAAAGACCACATTTGAATGTTGAATCTTTGCAAAATAATGAGGAAGAACTTGAATTTGAAATAATTTCTGAAGGAGCTGGAGCAGCAAAGTCTATTGCTGAATCAACAAGCCCTAAAAATGAAAATGCAAGTCCTAAAAAGGTTGCATCAAATGCTCCTTCGAAAACTCTAGCTATATACCACCCGAAAGATCAGATTATTGGGGATAAAAATGCAGGAGTTCAAACTAGAAGAAAGGCTGTAGAATCTGATGAAAAGGCACAAATAGCTTTCTATCTAGTTACTTAGTTTGAGCCTAAATTTTTTAATGAAGCTCTCACAGACTCATGTTGGCTTAATGCTATGTAGGAATAAATTGATCAAATTGAGAAAAATCAGACTTGGGAGTTAGTCCCAAGACCAGATGACAAGAATGTCATTGGAGGCAAATGGATATACAGAAACAAGGTTAATGAAAATGGTAATGTCATTCGCAACAAAGCAAGATTTGTCTGCAAAGGCTATGCTCAACAAGAAGGTATTGATTTTGGTGAAACCTTTGCACCTGTTGCTAGACTAGAATCTATCAGAACATTCTTGGCTTATTCTGTTTACAAAAACTTTACTATTTATCAAATGGATGTCAAAACTGCTTTTTTGAATGGCTATTTAGATGAAGAGGTCTATGTTGAACAACCTGAAGGATTTATATGCAAAGATAATCCTAACCATGTTTATAGGTTGAAAAAGGCTCTCTATGGATTAAAACAAGCACCTAGAGCTTGGTACTCTAGGTTGGACAGTCACTTAATTTCTAATGGCTTTGTTAGAGGAGGTGTAGACAATAATCTTTATGTTAAAACTGAAGGTTTTGATATTTTAGTTGTTGAAATTTATGTTGATGATACTATCTTTGGCTGCAATAATGTCACTTTGAGTAAAAAATTCTCTCAGATAATGGAATCTGAGCTTGAAATGTCAATGTTAGGAGAATTAAACTTCTTTCTGGGTCTTCAAATCTCTCAATGTGAGAATGGAATATTTCTTTCTCAATCCAAATATGCTAGAGAGATGCTTAAGAAATTTTAGATGGATGAATGCCATCTAGTTAGCACTCCAATGGTTACTGGTTGCAAACTTACTAAGGTTGATGATTCTCCTGATACAAATCAAACGGAATATAGATCAATGATCGACAGTCTCTTATATTTAACTGCCTCTAGACCTGACATTATGCAAGTAGTTTGCACTATTGCACATTTTCTGGCATCACCTAAAGACTCTCATGTTACTGTTGTTAAACGGATCTTTAGATACATTCAGGGCACTCTTGATTATGGTCTTTGGTATCCTAGGAGCAATGATTTCTCTTTGATTGCTTATACTGATGCTTACTAGGATGGTTGTTTGGATGATAGGAAAAGCACTAGTGGTGCTGCATTCTTTCTTGGTGATCATTTAGTGGCATGGCACAACAAGAAACAAGTATCTATTTCTCTTTCTACTGCTGAAGCATAATACATTGCTGTCACTTCATGCTATACTCAAGTTTTGTGGATGAGTCAGACTCTTTCAGATATGGGTATTGATGTTTCTAAACCTGTTTCCATTCTTTGTGATAACACTAGTGTGATAAATATTTCAAAAAATCCTGTTATGCACTCTCGCACGAAACATATTGCTATTAAGTTTCATTTTCTTCGAGAAAAGGTTTTGGCTAATGAAGTCTGCTTACAGTTTGTTGGATCTCAAGATCAAGTGGCTAACATTTTCACTAAGCCCTTAGCAAAAGAGCTATTTGAAAGGCTGAGACTTCGATTGGGAGTTATCTCTCAATCATTACTTCACTGAATCTCCAAGCTACTGCTTAGGGGGAGCATGTTATATGTTTTGATTCACTTACTGCTCTCCTACAATCTTGGTTGCTGCACTATTACTCTTTTTTGCAGTTGTTTCTCATGATATTTTGGTTGATCTCGGCCAGGTTTCCTAGCAATGCAGCACATCTCTTTCCTTCTATTCTTTATCTTTGAGGCAAAAAGGGGGAGAGTCATTTGTGTTTTGCCATCAAGGACAAAGGGGGAGTTTGTTGGATCTTTGTTGTGTTTATGGTTTGTCCTTGATGAAAAAATCTCTGATCCACTTTGAAATGTCTGAGTTGCCTATCGGCAAGACATTTCAGATGTCATGGTGATTGAATTTATCTTATAGGCTGCTATCGACAAGACTTCTCTTTTGTTTCGGTGACAGAATGTGTTCTCTATTGGCATATGTAATACCATCAGGATAAGGTCTTATCGATTTCATTATGTCACACTGACCCGCTTAAGAATAAGCATATCAACATGAGTTTGGCCGTCGAGCTGAGGTCATAGCGAAATCATATTGTCTCCCCGACTAGTGCATGTGGAAGTCTATCGGCAAAAGTTGCGGCGTCGTTATATGGTCTTGGAGAATTCGATTTGTTACACCGACTGAAAAAATGAAGGTAGTCTCTTCGGAAATAGCTAGGGTTTTTGGCAAGAGGTCTCGGCGAGTGACCTCTGGTCTCACCAATGGAACACAAAAGAACTCTGTTGGCATAGGATCTATCCTGTCTCAACGACTCTGAGTAAATGAATATTTTTTGGTATGACTCAAGCTTTTGTCGAGAGGTCTCCCCGATATTGGTATGTTATAGTGATGCACATAAGGAGAAAGGTTTATGTCGGTGTGAGAACTTTAATGTCTTGGCGATCTATTATGAGCTCGGGATGTTTCAGCAAAACAAGGGGCAGTCTATATAGTGTCTCCCCGACTATGTATTGTCTTGGCGACTTGGAAATGACAAAAGTATTCGGCATAGGTATTGAATTGTCACGGCAACAATGTGTTTCAAGTGACTTTCAGCAAAACATTATGAAGTCTACAAGAGGTCTCTCCGATATCGTTTAGTCACAATGATAGTGAATGAAACTAAAGGAGATCTCGGTGAGAGACTTGCTGATGTCTCAGCGAATGAATAATACTCTAAGGAAGCCTATCGATGAGACATGATGTATTCGCTATGTGTTCTTCCTGACTCTAATGAGTTATGGCGAAAGCGTTAACTAAGAGGATTGTCTAGCATTAAAGTTGCCTTTGGCATAACATTACAACGATGGAAAAAGGAAAGATTAGGGCAAAGTTGAAATTCATTATTGTTTCTGTAATGAATGGTATGGCTGCTTATGTTTGGTGCACCTCACTGGCTGGAAGCTCGGCAGTGGTTGAAGGAAATCGTGGTAGCAACAAATTATGTCTGATATTCATGCATTTCATACTGCACTTACTGGTTTGTATTCACCATTTTAAGGCACTCTGCATTTCAGTTACGAATGTGGCAAATGATGCCCTGACTGAGTATTGTCATTCATGCATTGGAGGTTATGTTTTTCTGTGGTGGACAGTTGTTCTTTCTATGTTGTAAAATGAACTCATACATTACAGATTTGTTGAGAACGACTCTTAGATGGGTTGGTTGTTCTTCCGTTACTCCTGAAGATAGTTACCTTTCTGGCAGATGTTTAAATAGAAGCAAAAAACTTAGTTTTCCACTGGACTGTTGATGTAATTCTGAGATTATCATTCCTTAGCTGTATAAAAATATATGGATAAAACTCTGCAATAAAATCTGTATAATAAGATGTAGAGATTGTGAGTTTCTTCTCTATGAGGTATTTTAGGGATTCAATTATTGAATCTTTAAGGTATTCTGTAGATGAGAAAACAGAGAGATATGTGCTTAACTAAAAACACAGAAACCCTCTGAATCATTATTATTGTTCAAAACATAATTTGAGGGGTTGGTACTCCTTGAGATAGATATCTCTAAATGAGGGGTTGGTGCTCCTTGAGTGGGTGCTCAAAAATCAGCCTATAAGGCATTGTGAATAGTTGATTATAAGATTAAGCCAGGAAGGCATTTAGGGAGTGGTTTTTATACCCCAGGAGGGTTTTCCACTCAGCAAAATATTATGCTTGTCTATTCTTCTGTGTTCTTTCTGTTTTACTATGCTGTTGTTGTTTCTATTCACTGTTGAGTTATTACTTTTCTCAATTCTGTTTATGAATGATTACATTCAACTAATGAATGCATTAATCAGAGTAATATTTGGAATAAATATGTGATATGTTTTGAAGTTTTTTGAAAAATTGGTCAAATCTATTAAGACACTGATTCACCCCCCCTCTCAGTGTCATTTTAACTCCAACACCAGTATCATGAGGAAAATGTTATGCATGGGAGGATTCATAACAAATAAAACACCCCTTCCCTCATTTTATTTCCTAGATAGAGTATTGATGATCATTTTTGGTATTGATGCCTAAATTTTTTGGATTATTATGCTATGATGTTTTGGCTTGAAAACAATATGAATTGTGATTATCTATATATTGATGCTTGATACTTTGGAATTTGTATGTTATGATGTTTGACTTGAAAACAAGGTAAAATGAAAAATATATGTAAACCAATTTTGTTTGATCAAACATCGAGACGATGTCTCTTTTAAGTGGGGAAGGATGTCACATCTCGATTTCATTTTTGCATCTTTAAAATTTGAGGAAATTGAAATATTTGAAAAAATAGAATTTACCATTTTATTTATGGGATTTGATAGAATGCAATGATGAAATTGAAAATGAATAATATGCAATTTCCTGATTTAAGAAATTATTTGATGAGATTATCAGTTGAAGGTTACTGATAAGTGGACAAGTGTAAGAATTGTGTGCAGGAAATATGTTGAAGGACAAGAACTTGATTGAGGTAGGTACGCTTAGCCGGATGACCATGGTAAGCAAGGATGAAATCTAGAATATCACACACCACAATAGAATGTGACATTTGCATATGTTTGAAAAGTTGACAAAATTGCATTCATACTTGGTGTGAGAATTATAACTAATGGAAAGAACAAGTTGTGCATTCTTATCTCATTTTGTCTATTTCAAAATTTATATCCAACAAAATTGAATAGGAAATTTAATTTATCTTTGTACAAAAAAAAATCCTATGTTCACTCTTTTGGATGAATTTGAAATACGATTTGAATAGACAAGTGATTTCGTATATGTATGTAATCTCAAGGAGAATGTGTGAAATTATATCTATCTATCTATCTATATATATATGCATACAAAAAAATGTGAATGATTTTTGAAATCGTGAGAAAATTTAAATATATATGTAACTCCCACCAGATTCAGAGAGGTCGATTCCCTCATGTGGAGGAGTGGGCAGCCAACTATATATATATATATATGCATACAAAAAATTGTGAAGGATTTTTGAAATCACAAGAAAATTTAAATATTATATACGTAACTCCCACCAAATTCAGAGAGGTCGATTCCCTCATGTGGAGGAGTGGGCAGCCAACTAACAATAATGAAAGCTGCAAAAATTAAGTATCCATATTGTACCCAAAATAGCAAGGGATGATTTGAATTGGGAACGGGGGAGAAAAATCCATTAAGAAGGGAAAAAGTAGAGGAGAGGAGAAAAATCGACTAGTGGGAAGGAAAAGCATAGCGATTCTGTAGAAAGGAAAAATCACCAGGCCAAAAATCAGTGGAGGTAATTCAAACTTGTTGTTTTAGCCATATGTTAACAAATTGATCTCCTATTCTTTTTACACCAATATGTGTGTTTATTATGCATGTAAGAATTTGGGGTTTTGAGGTTGGTATGTCGATCCTACTTGTGACCATGAGACCAAGCTTTTTGAGCTCTGTGATGCTCTTCTATTATAGTCAGCGCTTCAGGTGTTTTGGGGTCGGGGTTTCCTTTACCAATGTGTCATTTATACACATGAAGTTTATTCACTTTCGGTTTTGACCTTTTAGCCAACCCATATGTATTTCTATGTGATTAGCTTGTATATGTTTATCATCGTAGGTGACTAGTCAAAGGACTAACCTCTATTACATTTTGAATTTAAATTGGTTCACACTATATTTTCATTTTAAACCTAACACAAGGTTAGAGTGGCAAAAAAGATCCCCACCCTCATAGCCCATAGAGAGCCGAAACTCACTACTCCCTTCTGCCTGTCCACTATTATTTCCTTCCATTTCTTTCCTTCAGTTGCTCTTATACCACTTTCTCTTATACCACATATCACCTTTCTCCTATACCTCTCTCATCCACATATATATGTATATATATATATACATATATATATATATACATATATATATATACTATATACATATATATATAAGTATATATATACATCCATATATATATATACATATATATATATATGTATAATGATATTATAGAATATAGAAGTATGTTGTTTATTTTAATCATGCATTTTGGGGGTGATAAACATCAAAATGGGTAAACCCGTGGCTTGGAAGATATCGGCCAAAATTGAACAACCCCAAAGGCATACAATATCATGTTATCAAGGGTTGATGACACGCGTATTGTATCCTTTGGAAGACATGGTTATATGGGTAGGGTTTGCATTTGTTTTTAGTGAATTCTTTGATCAAGGAAAATAAGTATAAACACTCAATTTTGTAACATAATGAATGCTCTTATATTTTGTTAATGGTGATATTTTTTTGTTCATATTCGTTGACATGCTTTAGTATAAATCTATGACTATGAAAAGAATTGATGATTTCATTCTATCTAAAATTAGAAATAGATGATATATATACATATACATATACATATACATATATATATGTATATATATAAATCCATATATATACATATATATATATATGTATATGTGTATATATATATATATTTGCGTATGAAATTAATGAATGAGCTTTGTCTTTTGTTTGATCTTTGTTCAAAACTTTGCTAAATCTAGTCGAAAGTATCGACTGTGTTGTTTATTTTAATCATGCATTTTGGGGGTGATAAACACCGAAATGGGTAAACCCATGGCTTGGAAGATATCGACCAAAATTGAACAACCCCAAAGGCATACAATATCATGTTATCAACGGTTGATAACACACGTATTTTATCCTTTGGAAGACATGGTTTTATGGGTAGGGTTTGCATTTTTTTTTAGTGAATTCTTTGATCAAGGAAAATAAGTATAAACACTCAATTTTGTAACATAACGAATGCTCTTATATTTTGTTAATGGTGATGTTTTTTTGTTCAGATTCATCAACCTGCTTCAGTATAAATCTATGAATGTGAAAAGAATTGATGATTTCATTCTATCTGAAATTGGAAATAGATGATATTGTTATTTTGAATAAAGCATCTGAATGAATTGATGTTACATTTCTTTTTTTGAATATGAAAGTATACTTGTTTACATAAATTTTCATTTAAATTTCAAAATGTATACACATTTTCTTAAATTATTCATTTCCAGGCATATATATGATTATAAATAAAGATTCCTTTATGCATGCTCACATGCATGCGGTGTACCTTCTAATTCATCTTGATTTACTTTACTTATTGAGCAAGTTATAAGTGTTGTGCAAATGGAATCAAACTATAAATCTGGAACAATATTGAGTTGGAAACACATATGATAGTAGATGAATAGATATACCAAGTGTGAATGAATATTGTTTGATTTTTTTGATTGGAATGATACAATAATTCTTGGTAGACTGTAGAATGATAGAATGTTTCTAATGGATGGTCTAAAGGGAGGGATACCCCTTGATATGATAGAACTTTATTTCTGAGAATGAGTGCCAGAGAGAGTAAATTTTCTTTTCCAAATCTAACCAGAGCTATATTTCATACAACAAGAGCTTTTCCAAGCTTTGCAATCATTTTTTTATATGTATACAGAACAAACTATGCCATTTACCCTCTCTCTGTTGTATTGAATTTACCTAACATGTAACTTGCATAATCTAACAAAGTAGATAGATATGCATGTAGTTAGGAATGCACAAATTCCACCTTGCAAATTGTATCTCTTGCTAAGTGTTTTGTGTCGGGTCGGGTATCCTTCAACTGTCTAGAGAATTTTGGGGAAGCATTGATTTATGGTTGGGTGGAAAAACACCTCAATCATATTCTCGTCCACTAGTGGAGGCCAATTGCCATGAAGAAATCATATCATAATTCTATTATGAATCATATCATTGATGTAAAGGAACAAATGATGTATTTGTAAGAAAACTATGTAATCTTATTTGACTTTGAGGCGTTGAATGCCTAATCAAAACATGTATGTAATTATTGTCATATGAAAGTGAATATAATTATTTATTTCAGATTTATTGTAATTTGTGACATAAAATTGCTAAATGGAATTAGCTATGGAATTTGTGTCATTAAATTGATATTTATTATGTCAATATTTATTTATTTTTGAATTAAATCTAGTTGGGCTATTATAGATAGAGGCTTTTATTTGTGAACTAGGTGATATTTTTCATGACTCAATTCGAAGGTTAGCAAAAAGGTTTAGTAGTTTGGGTGTAAGACTTTCCTAGCTTAAAATGGATTGATAATACAAGAATGGGAATATTGGAGTCCATAAGAGGTGACACTAATTGTAGCCTCCCAATAGTGGGAGTGATTAAATTGAACTTTTATAGGGCAACTAAAAAGAACTTGGGAAAAGTAGGAGGGACATGTTTTTTTGTTATAATAAAATGAAACCTCTTTTGATTTTGGAAATTGATCTAGGCATGGAAACAAATAACATGATTGAGGATTTTTCCTTAATTTTGTATTTGATAGAGGATTTGGTAAGAGGGTGGAGGAAAGTTGAAGTGGAAGATGATTCAAGTTGGCCATTTTTAGTATGAATTACTGTATATAAAAGTCTTTGGTTTTGGAAAATGTGATTCTTGAAGCAAAGGTGATACAAAAATAATTTCAAATATTATTTTTAATCATCACAATAAAAGAAGTGTGGTTGTTGATTGTGTAGTGAATGAACTATTACCATTGATTGCAAGGAAAAATCTATAGAGATAAGTTTAGAAAGGAGTTTTTCGTATTATGTTTAGGCTATTTTAGTCGTGGATTTTGTTGACAATAAAACCTATGGGGTGCTTGAGATGAGGTTCTAATTTGGTTTAGCCATGCAAGGTAGGCCACCATTTTTTTTTTAAATGTAAAATTGTGATGGGTGTTTCCTTTTATGCAACTATATTCCAATAGTTGATGTGATGAGTGCAGTGTGGAGATGAAATTTTAGGTTTTGGAACAATTTGGGGCTTTTGCGTGAAATATTTATATTATATTAATTTTTGAAATAGGACTTCTATAGGAGATGAATGAAGTAAAACTCATTATTCTATCTGGGTGGTGAATGGTCACACCTATGGTTTAATATAGAAGTGGCTTAACTTGGGTGTTATTTCTCATGTAGATAACTAGTGAGGAGGTGAGTTGTGGTGGTAGTGTGGGAGTGAGTATGGTGTTTGGCTTTGGGTGTAGCGCACTTAATAAGTAGATGAAATTAGAAGCAAAAGCCAAGGAAGAAAGGGATTAGTCTTTGGAGGTTTTTGAGGACTACTACATTTGTGACAATATTTGTGGGTTATATTTCAGAAAGATTACAAAACCATGTATGAGAATTTGGATACTATCTATGTAGAGTCTAGTTAAGAAAATCGATGAAAAATTGATAGTACACATTATTACCTTTGGTGACACCCTGATGGTTAGACCAAGAGATGTAAGAGTCAAAATCGATTGTTGAGGGGACGTAATTTACCTAGGTTGAAACTACTTAGTAATGATATCACATCTAAACCTAGGTGTAACCCTTGCAATCTTTAAAATGTTTTAATAAAAAACAATTAATTTATACACCTAACTAATTGAATACTTGAGAATTTTCAATGGGGCAATGAGACTATGGGTTTGCATAGCAAAGCTCATGTAGATCTCCTTAGATTAAATATAGTCGGGTTAATTTTCTGTGTCTTATCAACACATGCTACTCTGAAGTCATACTCACTCAAACATGTAATTAAACTTCATAAAATTTGTACCTATTTGAAAACTTTATTTGCATATTACAGATGGGCGTTACAACATTACCTAAGTAATTTAAAAAAACCAACAATAAAGCATACTGCTGAACGTTTATCCTTACTTAAAAGACCCAGTTAATCTAATCTGGAGTTTCTACAGGAGTCTACCAGAGAGGAACTGAAAGATTAGTGCATCTACTAGAGATTGGCTCAAAGCAGAAGCAACCATAATTTGCCTCAGGACAATTAATCACCGACAGCTGAAGAAATGCTTTCCAATTTACTTTATATATTGTTTCAAATCTGTATCTCCTTGCTTTTTGACTCTTGCAAATTTTGATAGAAAACATATAAGAGATTGGTTGCAGAATACATTGAAGGAAAAAGGCATGTAGGCTGTTGAATTTCCTTTAAAATACCCACTAACACCTCACTCCCATAGATCAAAATTCTTACAAGATTCAACCATTCTGTGAATAAATTAGACAAATAATACAGCCACCCATGTGGCATCAAAATACAATATTGTGCCAGGGCTCTGAAAGCTACCATCTTACAAAGGTTTAACTGTTGGGCTATTTCTGTTCTCCACCAGGTTTCTCCATAGATACTTCCCACTTGCCATATCAACCATCACCCAAAAAAAGATTGCAACTTTCTCACAGGCCTGCAAGACAAGCCAGTAATTCAGTACATAAAAATCAATGAACAAATAGTACAAGAAGATTAAGAATACAGATGCATACCATTTTCATACTCAAGCCACCAGATTTGATAGTGGAGATCTCTTCCTTTGCCATGTCATCATCTTGAAAATCTGCATCTTGAGATGGTGACATTGTTTTCCATGCCCAGAAGCCAGCAAGAGTTGCAGACAACAAAATCAGAAGTACTCTCATTGGACACATTTTTGCCTTACAAGTCTTTCTTCACCAGATCAACAAATCTTCTCTCAGATGTAAAATGGAATCCGCTCCAATTGCCCTGCAAATGTTGTTTGTGGTGAAGCGTTTTCATAGTGCAATGAGATGGGCATATCTTTTACACAGTCAATCTTAGAATAATTCCACACAAGGAAAGTGTCATAGTTATTTTAAAAGTTTTATGAAGAGTTTTCTGGAAATTCAAATACGTGTTGGAGTCTGAATTTTCATAATGCATTGAAATGGGCATAGTTTTTACTCAGTCAACCCTAGAATAATTCCAAGGGAAGAAGGTGTCATATTCATTTTAGAACTTGTTTTTAAAGGTTTTCTTGCACTGCAAATATGGCTACGAATGACCCAGCTGTCTGCTTATGGTTATCTATTAGTGGGTTGCAAGGCTGACAAACGCGTAGTTTGGAAGGTCAAATAAAGCTGGCTACTGTCCCACCAAAGAAAACTGCCAAAAACTGGTGGGCTCCTTTCGTTTTAATAGAAAGTAATAATGTATATTGTTCAAAATTTGGAAAAGGATTTGAAAGTGAAAATATAGATAGAAATTTGGTAACACCTTTATGTAGAAAACTCTTTTGTCCATTTTTGTTGGACTGTTGCTCAAGTTGGCCACTCTCTATCAAGCATGATAGATGCACACTTTAATAATAATTAATTAAAATTGGAGGGTAATCTAAAATGGATTTAATATGTTAATTATTATTATTTAAAACATATTTTGGATAGATATTGTTTTTTAAGTTTGTTTTGGAATTAAAGTACACTGTTGTAAAGAATGAGGTCACTATTGATTTTTTAATGAAAACTAAGAGATCAAGTTAAAAGTTTAAAATTTTTGAGAGATGAGGTTGAGTTTGTAATGAAGTTGTGTTTAATTGTTCATATATTCATAAATGATGATAGAGTTTGAAATGAGGCTGTGTTTGATCATCTTATCATTATAAATAATGAAATTGAGTGTCTGGCTAGATTTTAGTTATCTAGGCATTTATAATGATGATGTTGGATTTGATTACTCCAAGTTGAAAGGAAGCCAGTTACGTGGAAAAGCTTCCAACACTAATCTATCAAAAGAGAGAATGTGAAAATATCAATAGTTTCAAACCCTTATACAATTACAACAAAGAAGATGTAGAGGATAGTTAACATAAAATCAAATCAAAGATACAATAAAACACATAACACAAAATATACACGGGGAAAACCCTTTCAAGAGAAAAAAGCCCCGCATTCCAAAAGCATGAACAATGTATTATTTGTAAATAATGTTTGGTTACAATACACTTACAATGCAAGCTTCTACAGGTGTTTGTTTTTGTTACAATTCTGGAGTAAATCCAGTAGCATAACAGGATCTCAACACAACTTCATCATACTACTCCAAAACACACAAGTGCTCAATATATAAGAGCTTACAATGCATAAATTAGACATTTCTAAATCAACTACCAAAGGCTAAAGATGCAACATGGAAAGTGCCAAAACCACTGCACATGCATAATGGTAAGTTTCCAGTTTTCACAAAACCTATACTTGCCAAAAATAACCGTACCTCAAAACTCAACATGGAAATAGAAAATTCCTTCATGCACAACTCCACCTATAAATGCAACTTCCCAACTTGACTCCTTTTCGAAAATAGTTACTACAAGTTGTAACTCACAAGACATTGTGAGATAATTAGCAATATTAAATATTTAAAAAATTAATGCTACGAAAAAATCAAAGGTTGAGACACCTTTTCCTAACATTCTCCCACTTGTCAAACACATTTGAAGAGTCAATGGAAGTAACAAGATTTAACTGCTAGAGGCCGAGAGGCCTATAGACTTCGAACACAATCTGAACTTCTCTATGCTCATTGTATTTGTCAATTCATCTGCAACATTTGTCAAGGTGTCAACCTTCTCAAACTTCACCTTTCCATTTTCCACCATATCATGAACAAAATGAAACTGAACATCAATGTGCTTTGTTCTAGCATGGAAAGTAGGATTCTTTTCCAAGCAAATGACACTCTAACTATCACAACAAATAGTGATCTAACCTGCATCAAGCCCAACATTTGAACATGAACTCTTAAGCCAAATGACTTCCTTACAAGCATGCGTAGTTGTCATGTACTTTGTTTCTATCGTGGAAAAAGTGACTATAACTTTTCACTTACTCATCCAACTAATGGCACCACCAAACATCATGAATACATATCCATTGGTGGATATTTTGTTGTCAATATCTCTTTCCCAATCAGAATCTAGAAATCCATGAATACAAATTGAATGCTGAGGTCTAGTAGGATAATTGTGGAAACACAAGGCATATTTAGAAGTACCTCACAAGTATATGAACACTCTCTTAACTACATCCCAATGCACCTATTTAGGATTAGCCATAAAACTACTCAGGACTCCCACTGCTTGGGAAAATTCTAGCCTTGTATAGAGCATAGCATACAACAAATTGTAGGTACATCACTAGCATAGGGAACTTTGGTCACATCCTCCATCTCATAAAGAGACTTTGGACAATCCTCTATAGAAAGCTTCATTCACTGCACAACACATGAACCACTAACTGTCTGCAAGCTGTCATTATGAATCTCTCCAACATTGAATTCACATACTTACTCTAGCTTAACCAAAGCTTTCTGTTAACTCTATCTCTTCTAATCTCCATCCCTAAGATATACCAAGCTACACCTAAATATTTCATTTCAAACTGTGATGAAAAATTGGGACTTCAGATCTAAAATCAAAATTTTATCTTTCCCAAAAAATAGTATATCATCAACATACAATGCAATGATGAGAAAACAATCATTTACAATTTTGTAGTAAACACAATGATCAGATTTAGATCTCAAAAATCCCAAACTCAACACAAGGTGTCAAATTTCGGGTACCACATCCTAGGAGATTGCTTAAGACCATATAAAGACTTTTTCAACTTGTAGATCAGATTTTCTTTATCTTTAACCACGTACTACTTAGGATGCGACATATAGATTTCTTCCTCCAAATCACCATGAAGGAAGGTTGTTTTCACATCCATCTGTTTCACTTCTAAATCATATGTTGTTGCTACTGATAATAGGAATCAAATAGATGCCAGATTTGTAGCAGGAGAGAATATCTCACCATAATCTATCCCCTCCACTTGTGAATAACCCTTCATGACCAACCTTTCTTTATGCTTCTCAACAATTCCATCAAGACCAACTTTCTTCTTGAACACCCATTTTGGACCAACGGGTTCACATCCTTGAGGCAAGGGCACCAAATCCCATGTATCATTTTTCTTCAATGCAACCATCTCCTTATCCATGGATTTTATCTAGGAATTTGCATCACTCATACCATAGCCTCTTGCATAGTCCTTGACTCACCAATGTTAACAATCAAAGAAAAAATACAATTTGAATCCAACAATGAATAACTAAACCTTTCAGGTGAATAACCAAACCTATCAAGTTGTTTCCTATCTCTCATAGACCTCCTTAACTATTGAGGTTGAGTTTCTTCTTCTTCAGAACTTTCAGAGCTACTCAATCTCTCCTCATCATCAGGTCCATTCTAGGCTTCATGTTCAAATTTATTAGGGTCAAGAGGAAGCTGAACCGCATCTTCTTTCTTATGTTCTTTTGTAGGCTACAAACAGTGGAAGAAGGTTTCATCTCTCTAAAGATAACACTTATACTATAGAGAAAATTTTCAGCCACTAGATCCCAAAGCTTGTACCCTTTCACACCAATACCATAGCTGATGAAGATGCACTTGACAACCTTATTTTCCAATTTTGACCTTTTCGCTCTTGGCACATGAGCATATGCCTCACAACCAAACACACGAAGATGTCTCAATGAGGGATTCTTTCCCGACCACACGTCCATAGGTGTCTTATCAACAATATCTAATGTAGGAGATCTATTGACCACATATCATGCAGTGGCAATAGCTTCAACCCAAAAATTTTATTCAAAGCTAGTTGCACTTAGCATACTCCTAGCCCTCTCCATCAATGCCCTATTCATCCTCTTCATAACTCCATTCTATTGAGTGCTATATGGAATTGTCTTATGCCTTTCAATCCCATGTTTTTTATAGAACTTTTCAAAATATGTGGAACAAAACTCACCACAAAATTGTTAGTCCTCAAAAACTTAATCTTCCTACTAGTTTGATTTTCTACCAAGGCCTTAAACTCCTTAAAATGACTGAAGACTTTAGATTTACTTCTAAGAAAATAAATAAATTTCATTCTACTATAATCATCTATGAAAGAAACAAAATATATAGATTTTGATAATGAAGGAACATTTATAGGATCAAAAGCATTAGAATGCACATAGTCCAAAACCCCAAAGGATTTGTGAGAACTATGATAAATATGAACACAGTTTTGCTTTCCATAAGCAAAATGTTTGCAAAAATTGAACTCAAGATTACAATCATCAAGCCCCTCAACAAGGCATTTATTTTTTAGGGTTCTTAAACCCTTTCCACCAATGCAACCAAGTCTTTGGTGCCAAAGCATTGTCTACTCAGCAGGTAACTTCATTTCTAAAGCATGAGAGACCTTGGGTGCCTAGAAAGTACAACCATTGGAAGTAGATGCAACTTTATTCTTTGCTACTAGTTCCAATGGTGAGGATAGCTAATCATAAGTTATTTTCTTCTTTCCCACAAAATAACTACTACACTGAACCATGCATGCATCCAACTGAAATAGAGTCCCTATTCGAACACCC
>VDFB02357808.1:0-16107 GCA_007258455.2 Sequoia sempervirens | reverse complement strand
TTTCTCAAAAGGGTTAATGTGGGAAATCAACTGTGCCAGCTTCTGCTTTATGGCACAATTGTATGTGTCTTTGAGGCAATTTTGAAGGAATTAAAATCACCGAAGGCACTGTAATTCTTAGATGTTTCATTCTAAGATGACTTGAACTTTTCCCTACAACCTTTCCCTTACCAACAATATTCTTGTGCTATTATCACCAAGGAAAACTTCTCCCCCATCATAAGCTAAATATGAAGTAAACCACTCCTTGTGAGGAGTCATATGGTAGGATCAACTTGAATCAATAATACAAGCATCATCACTAATAGTATTAACAAAAATAAATAAATCATAAGAATCACAGTCTTTTGAGGACTTTTTTGTGGAAGTATTTGAACTCTTTTCATTATTTTTGCACTCCTTCACATGCCCTCTCTTACCACAATTCCAACACTTTACTCTTCTCGGGGGTTTTAGAATTTCCTTTAGACTTGTCTCTCTTTTGTCCCTTTTAGGCCCTTCTTTTTCTTTGTACCTTCCTCGCACATGCAAGACATATTAAGAGCCTGCATTCATGAACTTGAAGATCTTCTCATCTATTCTAAAAGAAGTATAGCAATGAGACTATCCACCTTCGGTTCTATACCACCACCACTTACGAAAAAAATATTTTCCCAAGATTTGGGTAAAGAACAAAGCAACAAAATACATTTATCTTCTTCTTCTATCTTAACATCTACATATGCAAGCTAACTTATAATCATATTAAAATCATTTAAATGTTCTCTAATAGAATCACCATCCTTCATTTTCAAATAATACAAACATCTTTTGAGATACAATTTATTTGTAGACTTTTAAGTTTGGTAAATTTTACCTATCCTCCTCCACAACTTGTATGCGATAGATTCTTCTAAAATATTCAGGAGGACAAAATCTGCAAGACATGGTCAAATGGTTCCTCGTGCCTTCTTGTCTATTTCTTCCAATCTTCATCAGACATTGTTTCAAGTTCCTTTTCACTTGAAATTTTCAACCACTGATCTCTCTCTTCAAGGAGATCCTCCATCTTCAACTTCCACATCTCGTAACCAATGCCATTGAATTTCTTAATATCTAGATGAGAGGTAGAAGCCATGGTTTTTGTTAAGAAATATTGCATTTAACCCATGATCTTAATTCATTTCCTACATAACCCATGAGAGATAAACATGCATACAAGTTACCAAAATGCATAGATCAAATAGACAAGCCATAAGATAACATAAGATATACCCTAGGAAAACCATCAAGAGGGAAAAACCCAACCTCCAAAAGAATCCATACTCCATCATATTATTCAACAATAAAGCAATACAAGAGTTACAATGAATACCTCTGAAGCATCAAGCCTTCCAATGCATTCCCATGTGTCCAAGCATGAATCCTCACATCCCATGCCATGCTTCACAAATGCACTCTTCAAGAAGACTCAATAATGACAGTCAACCCACTCAGCCAACCTAAACCACTACACATGTGTTTGCTTTTATAAACACAAGCTCACACAAAATACAACTAGTGGTAAGGTAAAACCACGTACCACAAAACCATGTGAATACAAAACCACTAACCCCTTATTTAATATTGGGTACTAAGATATCACTTTATTTAATATTTCCTCAATATTAAATTATTATCACATGTCTCCCACACATTAAATAATAATACAATGTTACAATGCAACATCAAGTGGTCCCCAAATAATTACCTAGTGTGACTATCCATACCACCAAGGTGCATCACAACTAAATAATTATTTAATTATAATATTATGATAAATCAATCTATGTAATGGTGTACAACACCATATCCCAACAGTTTTCAATCTTCTTCATAAATATGTAAAAACCACAATGCACAAGCTCCCACTACAACCAAAAAATCTTGAACACTTTAAAGAAAGGCGTCCCTTTCTTAACATAATTGTTAACTCTAATACCAAATGTTATAAATTCAAGGTGAAACTTGTAGCAATAAAACTTAATAATGTGTTTGCAAATCTAAAATTATGTATCACAGATTACCATAAAGTGATAATGTAATTAACAATTCGAAACATGAAAGAAAAATAATAATACCACAAGCAGATAATAACAAGTGACACAATGGATGGGGGTGTGTTATTCCAGATGGTTGGGCTCCTTCAAATGGCTATGCTTAAGGCTCAGAAGTTTCTTCACTCAAGGTTTTTGGCTGAGGAGTGCTCTTCTCCTTCTTATGTGCTCCAGTTTGCTACTAGGCCAAAGGATGTCTTGAATTTTCTTTCTATGGGTGTAGTTGCTTTCTATCGAGTTCTATAGTCGATTTCTTCTATGGAGGTGGAGGTTGCTCCTGTTGAGGTGGAGCTCTCTTCTATTGAGGTGGAGAGGGGTGTTGTGGACCGAGTGGGAAGCTCTATGTTTTGTGGTAAAGGATCTCTCTTCATCCTCTCCTATAGAGGGGTTCCCTCTCCTATTGAGTTGGAGGTTGGGTTGGTGTTTCTAGCTAGTTAGTGATGTGAGAAGGCTAGTGCTCTTTAGTGTTTAGTTTTTATCTTTAACTTCCCTATTGAGGTGGGGAGTTTGGACTCGTTGGGGGCTACTATTAAGTGTTATGATGCAGTCTGGATTTTACAGGCTAATGGTTGTCTGGATGAATCAGGCAGCTCTTATTTCCTGTTTGGATTTTAAGTCCCTTTCTTTTCTTGGAAATTAGGTCTTGGTCAAAACCTTGTTTTGGGTTTAAGGTCCCTCCAAAACCTTGGTGCAGCTAGTTTTGCCTTGTATATTATATTTAATGATGTTGTTGTTGGGTTGTTGATGGTATGTGTGTTATCTTTTTGCAGCATGATTGTCTTGGTTTGGGTTTTAGGTCCCTTCAAAACCTATTTTTCCCATACAATCAAAACAAGTGACACAATATATATATATGGAGAAACCCTTGCAAGAAAAAACTCCACACCCAAAAAGATGCAATGTTTGTATTAATCTTCAAATGAGATACACCAATACAACAATCCTCTTTGAATTTCAGTAGCACTTCATTAATCTAACAACCTGCATACAAACTCTTCAAACCACCATCTCAATGCTCCAATATATAGAACTTTGTGGGAGAGAATACCACAAATGATATCCCAAAACAACAAGAAAAACTACCTAGAAAAACCCACGCCTCCCCTTACATGATGACCCATAAGCATGGTGAAAATTATTAAATGATAACATGGCCTTCACATAGGCACCTAACCCATAGCCAGTCAAAATTGGTCAATACCAAGTGCTCCATAACTCTCCGATGAATCCAATGGCTTCATGCAAGAAAATGCATTGACATGCAAACTTGGGCGCCCCGCCATGCAAAACATGCAAGGACATGCATTGCAAAGTGGTTCCCACCTAGAAGTTGGACACACAAAGGGAATATGCTCTTGAGATGCTCTATAACCGTCACCGTAGTGGGTCCACCTATTTGAATGCAATTACAATTTGTCACAGAAAAATAAATAATAAATATTTTACCCCTCATGTCCTCTAGAACACTTTCCAAAGAACATGGAGACACATAATTATCAACTTAGGACCGCAATTATAATGTGACCTATCCTAGCAATTCTCACTTTTGTCATATTTTTCAAATTTTTCATTATCTTCATCACTAAACTAAAGAAACTCTTTGTCATGATCTTTCAAGAACTTGAAGAACTTGGGATTTTTCTATTTGAGCCTTTCTAAATGCCTTTACTTTGATGGCAGCTATTGTCACTTTGTCTAGTTAAGATTATGAATGGTACTCTGAATTTAATGTGTTCCAAAGTCCCATGTTTAAATGTTTAAGAAGGATGGTAAATTGTGATCCTTAATGAGCTCAGAAGCCTCCAAAGGAGTATCAAATTTATAACATTATTTTTTGCAAACCTCCAGTAGAAAAATAACCCGGTTCTGTTCCACTTGATAGAATCATTCATAACTGAAGAACATTGTACATGAGTACTACTTATAAGCTCAATATTCTTCAAAAAGTTGCCAATGCCTTCTAGAAACACAACATTCAAGAAAGGGGATTTTCCCTGGTCTTTTGTGACTTCAACCACTTTTGGGGAAGTACTCAACTTGAGAAGGTCCAGTTTGCAATTCTTTGAAAGTACATTGACATTTTATCTTGAAGAAAAATCTTTTATACCTAAACAAGGAGAATTATCACCATAGTCCCTTGTTGTCTTCATTTACCAAACCAAATTATTCAACTTGCATGTGAACTTTATTATTTAAACCTCATCACAATTGCTCGTTCTACATAGTTACTTTAGAGAACATGAGTTATAACATCTTTAGGATTCGATAAGAAAATAGTGTGGCTAGAAATGTTTAGCCTATGTCCATAAATGGTACAAAGGAAATAAGAAAACGCAATGTACAACTACCATAGGTCTAATTGGCATCTTGACAAAGGAGATATTTTTTTAAATTCTCATGATTAAAAGTGGAGGTAACAATTGGCTATGATTAGGGATTGCATTCCCTAGCAGAATTCAGAGAACTCTAACATCTTTGGGAAAGACTGGAGTCCTAGTCCATTGGGGCACATAGAAAATGGGGAAAATAGGAGGCTCGAGCAAAACCAAAACTGAAACAAACTCACACAACCAGAAAAGGAAACACAACCTAAGGCACCTATGTACCCAGACTAGCTAACACACACCACTACTGCCCCATAAGACTATGTAAAGCCATTAATGGGCTGAGAAAAATATATGCCAATGTGAACGAAAGAGGTGTACCCATGAAGTTCTTGCAAACTCAAAATTTATTTTTTGATCATAACATGAATATGGTTTTTATGAAGAAAAAGAGTTCCTTGAAATATGTGCCAAACAACCATTCATCATCATATACCTTTAAAGTGTCTTGTAAACTATCTTGCATACCATCAGTTATACTTTTGTATGAAATCTAATATGCATCAATTCCTTTTGAAACAAACTAAACAATCATGCCATGAACAACCTTATCATTCTCAAATTTAGAACAAATTCACATTTTCTTGCAAGTATTGATTCAAGTGATTCATGTTTTTTAATGGAGACTTTGTATTTTTTGATATGTCTATCAAATCATCATCTTCAATAACCCACAAAGGAGATTAAACAACTTCCTCTCTACATAGAAAATCATCCTTAGACAATTCCTAGCACCAACTTGGAATTTTCTCCATTGAACTTTGCAAAATGCTTTCTCAAACCTGCGGGTAAGGTTGAATAATGTGGTAAAGATAAATTCCCAAAATGAGTACCCCATGGTTGGGGAGAAACCAATTCCATATGTAGATTGGAAAATATGACTAAAATTTCTTCAACCAAAAATATTTCATGAGCACGTCCCATGTATCAAAGTCGATGCCAACCTCCATCCTTAGGGAGGTACCTTCAGATTTTTGAGGAAAGAAAGCACTGGCACTTCAATTCGTTCTCCAACAAAATCACCAAAAATCTATTAGTAAATAGATTTGTCATTGTAATTTTATCTTGAGAAATGACCCTACATTGCCCAATAAGCAACAACAAAATCACAAATAGTTGGAGAGATCACTATTGAATTAGTGATCCTTCTCTAAATTTTAGAGGTACAACTCCCTCGTATGGTAAATTTAGGTTTTTCAGGGTATGATTTTGACCAAAAAGTAGTAAAGGAAAACTAACACTTATGCATAACCATACATAAATACGAATAAACACTCAAAATAAATAACACTAGCACTCCAACTCACAAATTGAATATACCGATGATAGCTAAACCAATTCAGACGAAGATACAAATTGAACATATTGAACATATTGTAATAGCAAGATAAGATGTCAGCAGACAATATTCGAGAAATAAAATGAATGCTACACAAATGAATACTACATTTACACATAAAAAACAATATCTAAACATTTATCCCAAGCTCACAAAATTTGCAATAAATGACAAAGCATAACATTCAATTGCATGTGCTCACAAACTAATGGATTCCTTTGGGAGAACACACACACATATATATATAATGTTCCTCCTTTTGATAAAATCTCCCTCTTACATCACAATGCAATTGGGGTAAGAGAACCCCCTTTAATGTCTTTGAATTACAAATTTATAGTTTTTTTTAAGCATAACTATTGCAACTGAAAGAACCATTAAATAAAATAAAATACATTTAAAACATATGAATTTAATTGCTCAAGGAACCGAATGGTCACTCCTTGGGGGTCAGGCTTAACCGGCACACTCTAAGGGTACACTTAGGTGGTCGGGCCCACAATCTTTTTAAACCTGTGACTTTCCCGTTTTTACCAAAGTCATTTTCATTCGCGGATACACTCTATTTGTTCTGGAAACAATTATGCATTTCATTTATAATCCCAAAGACAATGCAATGGAGGAGGATATTTTAAAAAGTATAAAGAATAGCTTAAAATGTATTAGCCCTTTTACTTATAAAACAACCATAAGAATATTAATCTTTGGTTATATTTGATATCCTATGAGATTATTATTTTTAATTTTTCATATTTTAGATTATTAATAATTATTAATAATAAATTACACCGACAAAAAAAATAAAAAATTATTAATATATTTTTTAATTTTAATTTTTAAATAAATTTATTAATTATAAATTATTCATAATTGATATTTAATAAGATTTTAACATTAAGTATTTTTTCGATTTTAATTTTTGAAATAAATATATAATAATAGATTATTAATATTGATGTTTAGTAAGATTTATTTTAAATATTTTTAGATATAATAATAAAGATAATCAACAATAATTAAAAATAAAAAATTATTTACTAATAATAATAAACTATTAATTATAAATCAATTATAAATAACAATTATAATTAAAATTATTAAAATAAGCAATAGTAAATTATTCATTATTAATTATTTAAAATTAAAAAATTAATTACACATAATAATAAGAACATTAATAATAAATTATAGTTCAAAATCAATTTTAAATAATAATTTTAATTAAAATTATTAAAAAATAGTCAATAATAAATTTTTGGTTATTAATTATGTAAAATTAAAATTCATTAAAACAATTTATAATTCGACATTCTAGATTTTGACAATTTATAAATGTAAGTGTTGTTTGTGTTTTGACTAAAGTGGAATAATATCTTTTTAGTTTTCTCTATCAAGCTCATAATTACATGCACATAGAATGAACTATAGTTTAGCTACGAACCTTTGTCTTGTTTGATTATTCATATTTATGTTTAATATTTTTTTAGTTTTCTCCATCAAGCTCGGAATTACATGCACATATAATGAACTATAGTTTAGTTACCAACCTTGGTCTTGTGTAATTATTCATATTAAGTTTAATAAATTTATTAATTATACTTTTTATAAATGAAATGCTTAATTCTTTTCGGGAGTAGATAGAGTGTATCCACAAACAGAAACAACTTCAGCCAAAACGGAAAAGTCACGGATTTAAAAAAGGTTTGGGCCCGACCACCTGAGTGTACCCTTAAGAGTGTGCTGGTTAAGCCCCGGTCCTGCTTAGGTGATAGATTTCTCAGGTCTGACATTTATTCCATTTGCTCGACCTTGATGACTGGCACTCTCTTTTTTTCCTCCCTTCAGTTTTCGAATATTTGAAGGCTGTGGGTCGTGCGTCGGGCTTTATGTGGATTCTTTTAAATGTGGTTGAGAGGTATGTGGGGTTTCGATGAGGTTTCAGAACCCATCGGAACCCAAAGAGGTTTTCAAAACCCTTAAACATTGCACCAAAACCATGCACCTCATAAAACTTCTCGATAATTTCTTTTGGCACATCAAGCTCTTTCGATTTCTGCATTACTGCTGTCGGTAATGAACTTGATGTTGGATTTGCTCCGCCTATTTTAACAGCCGATACCACTTCCTTCATTCCAATGATGTTGTATGGAACGGGCTTGTCTAAGCATTTCCTTTAATGTAGAAAACAAGCCACACAAATGTGTCTCCTGGTTGAACTAAATCACGTCTTTCTAATCCATTATTTGCCAATCAAATTCACAAATGTTCAGTGAAAAACATCTCCACCTTATACCCTGCAAATGTGGGAGCAATTACCTATGTTATGCATCCAAACATATGCCAAAAATGATGTATCTGTGAAACATTTTTATGTCACTGCCCCATCTCAGACATAAATCTTTCGTATTCTGATTCCACCTTTTGTTTTTTCTCATATCCCGATGAAACAAGGGTAGAAGTCCAGTGAGGAGATGGCATGCCTTGTGCAAAAGGCCTTAGTGATGGTACCTCAGAATATGCACTACTTAGCAAAGTTGGTGAATGACAATAATATCACTGATATGGAAAAGATATGCCGACTGAGCTTGCAGGTAACCGACCAATAGCATCATATGAGTGGGCATTTAGTCTTGGCAATGAAGTTACAGACACATCACTAAGCACTTGTTGCGATATAGGCAGACTCTGCATGCCATCAGAGGATAACCCAGATGTCAGTAGCATCTGATAGAGACCATATGAGGCATATGAAGTGGCTGAAAGACTGTAAAATATACCAATCTGTGCAGGATCGCCAACATGACATTGCATACCAGATGCACCGTTGTTAGAGTAAGGACTGTATGAAGATGATGCTACTTCTCGAGATGGAGAACTCCATAATGGTTTTACTTGGTCACGAGAGTGGACAAAGTTTGTGGGAATGATGTCCCTGAAGAGGATGAACTCCTCACGCTAGCCCTGATACTGGCCTAGGAAGAGGCAACTGTCCAACTACTCTTACCGATAATGTATTTCCTTCCAATACATAGCCATTCATACATGAAACAGCTAAAGCAGCACAATGCACATCAAAAAAATTTAAAAAACCACAACCCTTTTTGGAATCATTCACATAGTCCCTGATAACTATGGCTTCATCTATTTCACCAAAAGAAGAGAACAATTGATTTAATTGTTTCTCCTCCATATTCGGAGGCAAATATTCCACATTCAAATTTGATTCATCTGTTTCTTTACCAATATCTTGATCAAAACTAGAGTCCATATCCGCATGTAGAAAAGAGCGACCTTCAAAATTCGATCCTACACCCACATTTGACAAGGATGCACATCCATATCCAAGAGAGCTTGATGGGGAAGCACCCACAATTCCACCACTTTCAAATACTCCTCATTTCAAATCCTATTCCTGCCCTCCTCTTGCCGGAGCTTCCACCACCTTCTCATGTTTGAGTTAGCTGCTCAAAATCTTGCTTGTTTGCTACTTCATGAGACAATTTTAAGCCTTCCACACTTTCTGAAGTAATATCTGTGTTACCTTCTTGATGGATCTATTTCTGGCTTTCTGTACTAAACTAACTTGAATCCAGAGAACATTTCTACTTATTCCATTTTGCTCCATTTCTAGTGCAGCTATTTCAAACTTAAGCCCTGCATTTAAATCCACTGTTCTTCACCATGCATTATTAATTCTTCATTCTCACTTTTGTCATCTTTTTCAAATTTGTCATTATCTTCATTACTAAACTGAAGAAACTCCTTGTCATGATCTTTCAAGAACTTGAAGAACTCAGGATTTTTCTCTTCGAGCCTTTTGAAATGCCTTCACTTCGATGACAGCTACTATCATTTTGTCTGGTTGACATTCTCAACAGTACTTTGACTAATGCATTCCAAAGTCCCCTGTTTAAAATGTATAATCAAGATGATAAACTGTGATCCTCAATGGCCTCAGATGCCTTCAAAGGAGTATCAAATTTATAACAATCTTGTTTGTAAACCTCCAGTGGGAGAACAGCCTGGTTCTGTTCTAAGACAAAATCATTCATAACTGAAGAACATTGTAAATGAGTGTAATGTCCCCTTTTTGGGATAACCCTAAATCCGCCCTAATTTATCAATCCCAAGTGATTACCTTGGTTTTGGGGATGTTTATAGAATGGGTAAGTTCCTGCAAAACAGAATTAGAGAGTATTTACAAGATAATATTAATTAGCATGCATGTAAGGAAATCAAAAGAGAATGTGGTTATACAACTACCTATTGGCCTACAAAGTGTCAGTAGAAATAAGACAACATCATTTAATAAGCATATTGAATTCCCTAATTCATTCTTCCTTGAGAATGATGGTCTAATAGGGTGCCCAAGAATCCCTAGGCCCAAGGGCAGTTTACCCCCCTTGGCCCCATGTGGCCCTTGCCATCCATATGGGGTGGTGTACCTAATATTCTATCTCCATTACCTTGTACCAGAACCATCATTGCTCAATCATATTGAGAGGTTGAGGGTGCAGCTACAACAAGGTGTCCCAGATAGTCAAATCCTCTAAGCCCAAGAGCAGTTTGCCCCTCTTGGCCCATGTGACCCTTGCCATCCAGATGGGTGGTGTACTTAGAGGTGACTTCACACGTTGTTTCCCCTTCCGTAGGCCCTCAACTCCTCTATCAAATCATATGAGTATTATCCATAGAGTAGACACACAAATTTACATATTAAATGAATGTATAGATCATTATATATTGTTCTATAATATAATGCATAGATTTTGATCTTGATTCTTAAATCAATGATATATATTTGGTCCATAGTCTGTTCTTGTAAATTACATCCATTACCTAGATCTATTATTTATGTTCAGCAGTAAATAGTACTCAGAATTATACATATATCAGTAGTAAATAATACTCAGAATTATACATATATATATATACACAGCTTATTATTTGTAATAGATGTTGGATTCATTTTTGTGCACATAATAATTAAATAGATAAACTGTCCATCACAGACTTCAAGTCATTTATCAAACATAATATTTAACTTACCTTTGACCTGCTGCTGCTGCTGGAGCCTTTTCCTATCTCCTTTGATGCTGCTAAGTAATTCCTTACCATTCGATGGTCTTCCTTTTTGCCCCATCCCTCCTTTATAAACATTTACGGGTCTCTTAGATGTGCCTTTTGGGTGCAACCGTTGCATTTCTTAGAATCATTTCATCTTTTGACTTAATCGTGGCTTTTTGGCTTTTGGTTTGGTAATTATATTTTGCGTTGTATTTATTTTATTTTATTTTATTTTGTGTGTTCTATGAAATCATCATTAATTTATTATATAAGTTATTGTATTTTAATAAAAATGAATACAATAATAATTAGAATCTTATTTAAATAACAAATTGGTTATTTTGAGATTTTAATTTTTGTATTTTGATACATTTGGGGTAAGGGACATGACAGTCCTCCCCTCTTAAATTTGCTTGTCCCTAAGCAACTTTAAACTAGGATGATCAAATACCTCGGGTCCTTCCCAAGTTGCATCCTCAGTAGGTAGTCCTTTCCATTTGATGAGGTACTCTTCAATAGTCTTGTTTCTCAATCTTTTTTCTCACTCATTGAGTATAGTTTCTGGTTCTAGGATCAATTTGCCTTCATCGTCTAATGGTGGTAATTCTAGGCATGGAATGATGTGTTTTCCCCAACACCTTTTTGAGACGAGATACATGAAACACGTTGTGGATTCTACTAGTGGTGAGAAGTTCCAATTTGTAGGCCACCTCTCCAATTTTCCTCAATATTTTGTATGGTCCATAAACCTGGGCTTAAGCTTCTCGGCTCCACTGAGTTTGATAAATGACTGTTTGTATGGTTGTAGTCTCAAGAAGACCATGTCTCCTATCTCGAACATTCATTCAATTCTTTTCCTATCAGCATATATCTTTTGTTGGTTCTGGGCATGATGTAGGTTATCTTTAAGTGAATTCATGATGTCCACATTCTGTTGTATGAAATCTTTGGCTCCTGGTGCACAGCTCTCTGTTCGGATCAAATCACCAAAGGATGTGGCCTCGTAACCGTATAGTGCTCAAAAGGGACTCATCCCTATGGACATGTGGTGGGTGGTGTTGTAACAATATTCTCCCAAGTGCAACCATTTAATCCATCTGCCCTATTGCCCGGTGACATAATTCCTCAAATACCCTTCCAACCATTTGTTGATGATTTATGTTTGTCCATCTGTTTGTGGGTGATAACCGGTACTTGGGGTTAGTTTTGTCCCTGCTAATTTGAACAACTCTTGCCAAAATATGCTAAGGAAGCGACTATCTCGACCACTTACAATATTCTGTGGGAGGCCGTGTAGTCTGAAAATTTCCTTAAAGATATCTCAGCCACTTGGGGAGCTCTAAAGTTTGTGGATATAGCTATAAAATGTGCATACTTGGTGAGGCGGTCTACTACCATTTAAATGCAATATTTTCCCTGTACTTTAGGCAGCCCTATTATGAAATCCATGGAGATGCTCTCCCACTTTTGGTTAGAGATGGGTAGTGGTTGAAGTAGCCCTGCAGGAAATGTATGTTCTTCTTTATTCCTCTGGCATACCATACACTCATTAGTGTGTTTCAATACATCTCCCTTGAGTCCCTTCCATGTGAACCTTTCCCTGATTTGTTTGTATGTTTTGAAGTACCCCTAGTGCCCGGCTAATGGGTTATCATAATAAGTCTTCAAAATTTCCTTCTTTAGCCATGATTCTGGAGTGATGTAAATTCTATTTTTGTAAAGGATGAGGTCGTTCATAACTTGGTATTTCTCAGATCTTGCACTTTCCCTTCCATTAGGTCACTTGAAAATTTGTCTTTGGCATATTCAGTGATTAGAATTGTCTTCCATTCCATAGATATCGCCACCATTGAACCAAGGTGGGGTCTTCGTGATAGGGCATCTGCTACTATATTGTTTTTACATTTCATATATTCAATGTCAAAATTGTACGCTCGTAGCTTACTCACCCATTTTTGTTGTCTATCATTCAAGTCTTTTTGGCTTCAGATGAATCTAAGGCTGTTATGGTCCATTTTTACAATAAGCCTCCCGTAGATTAGGTATTGTCTAAACTTTGCAAGGGCGTGCATAATGGCTAGCATCTCCTTGCCATAGATTGAATATGTCTTCTCTATATCCTTGAGCTTCCTGCTTTCGAAAGTTATGGGGTGCTTATCTTGCATTAGTACAGCCCCGATGCCTTCTCCTAAGGCATCACAATATAGCTCAAAGGGGGAGTTGAAATCGGGGATTGCTAACACGGGATAGGAACTCATTGCTTCCTTTAATTTCTCAAATGTTGCTTGTGCCTTCTCATTCCAAGAGAATGCTCCCTTCTTGGTTAGGTCAGTAAGCGGTGCAACTAGACTTGAGAATCCCTTTACGAACCTTCTGTAATAGCTGCACAGTCCTAAGAATCCTCTGAGGTGGGTTAAAGTCTTGGGTTTCGGCCAGTTTCTGATTGCTTCAATTTTTTCTTCATCTACTTTAACACCTTGAGCACTAATTTTGTGCCCTAAGTATAAAATCTCCTACATGCCAAACTCACATTTGGACAACTTGGTGAATAAAGAATGTTCCTCAATTATACTTAGCACTTCATCTCTATGTTTTAAGTGTTCCTCCCATGTTCTACTACAGATTAATATGTCATAAAAAAAACCAATAAGAACTTCCTTAGTTGCTTCCTAAAAATGTGGTTCATACAGGATTGGAAGGTTGTGGGTGCATTAGTTAACCCGAAAGGTAGGACAAGAAATTCGAAATGCCCATAATGGCATCTAAAATTTGTCTTTGGTATATCTTCCTCCCTTAATCTGATTTTGTGGTAGCCCGACCTTAAGTCGATCTTTGAAAAATAGACTGCCCTGTGAAGTTCATCAACTCTAGGAATAGGGTACCTATTCTTTATTGTCTTTTGGTTTAAATCCCTATAGTCGATACACATCCTCATAGTGCCATCTTTCTTTTTTGAGAGAACCGATGAAGCAAAGGGACTGGAACTAGGCTGAATGTGCCCCATCTCTAATAGTTCTTTTATGGTCTTCTCAATCTCTTCCTTATATTTGCGAGGATGGCGGTAAGAGGTGGTAACAACTGGTTTTTTTCCTTCTTCAAGTTCGATGGAATGTTCAAAGCCTCTCTTGGGTGGGAGACCGAGTGGAATGTCATTGAAGACCTTATTATTCCCTTTTATAATTGGTTGTATGTCTATGTGGATTGACTTTCCCTTGGAGGTTGTTTTATCAAGGATTAAGCATTGAGCCACCCACTCAACTTGGCCATTTCTAAGGGTTCTTTCCATCTTTTTTTATGGGATTACTCTAGGGGACCCATCGGATATTCCATGTAAGGTAACTCTCTTTCCTTCATGTACAAAGCATATCTCTAACTTGGGGAGATCAAAGATAAAGCGACCCAAGGAATGCATCCATGGGGTGCCCAAGATCACGTTCGTGTCTCCCATATCCACAATGTAGAACTTGTCTTTAACTGGGTGCCTTCCCAAGGTAATGTTAAGTTGGGAGATTTTCTTGTTGCTAGGGGTGGTGGATCCATCAACCAAGGTTACATTGAATCCTTTGAAATCTTTTGTCTCTAGCCCTAGTTTTTTTACCAAATTTTCATCAATAAAATTGTGGGTAGCCCCACTATCTACTAGGGTTGTTACCTTTTGTCCTTTGATTACTCCTCAGATCCTAAAAGGATGATGCTTGGATGTTTTTGAAATGCAAGCTAGGGTTCCTCCTTCCTCATTACTTTCATCAAGTTTTGCCTTTTTGCAAGAGTTCTCCTCCTCTTCAATTTGAAGCATTGCCTTCCTGCGAGCTCGGTTTCCTCTTTCACACCTATGTCTTGGTCCCCATTTTTCCTTGCAGTAGTAGCATAAGTCTTTCTTCTTAAAAGTACTTCGATCACAAAAATGACCCGGGCCCCAAGGTTCATTGCACCTATGACATTTCTCATGGCCTTCCTTTTGCTTGCATACATGAATGAGTTCCCATTGTTCTCAACAGTCAAAGCATAGTCCTTTCCTTCGAAGCTCTTCTCGGTTGTTATAAGGGAGGAATGTTCTTTTGTGTTTGTCCTTCTTATGGAAGTTTTTGTCTTTTGATGCAGTTTTACTTGAGAAGGGCTTTCCCCTTGTTTGGGCGATATCTAGTCAAGTAGCCTTGAGGATTGCTTCTTGAAGTGTGGAGGGGTCTAGAGCACTTACTAGGCCACGAGTGGTGTCTGACAACCCTTCTATAAAAAGGTAAGTGAATCTATCCTTGGATATTCCTAGGACCATGATTGCTAGTCTTTGGAATTTGGAAATGTATTCCTCAAGGGTCCCTCTTTGTCTTATTCTGATTAGCTCCCTAAAATGTTTTTGAGGATGAGTTTGGTCAAATCTTTCAATGAGTCTTTTCTTGAAGACTTCATAGGCCTTGATATTTTTGTGATCTTGGGTAATTAGGCCATGATGCCACCAGTCATGTGCCCCCCCCCTCAAAGTGTAGTATGGAAAGTGTAATGGCATATTTTTCAGTCATGGGGCAAAGGGTTAGGTAGGTTTCTAGCTTTTGTAACCATGCATGGGCTGTAATTTTCCCTAATCCATCAAAGTTAAGGATGGACAGTTTTCCTATTTTACTTTTTATATCTTTGTTGGGTCGGTTGTTTCTACCCCTATTATCATTTTTTACAACCTCACAATATGTTGTGAAGGGGATGCTTCTTCAGACTTCGGGGTCAAGACTTGCATATTCTAAGGCGAGTTCACGTGCATTTGGGTTGTTAATTCTTTAATTTTCCCCTAAAGAGTGTTCTTTAGCCAAGAATTGGGGTCCATTGGTACTTGGGTTTGACCCTATTGTAGTGTTATGATTGCTTTCGGATTGGCTAGGGGTGCTCTCTCTTTCATGTCTTGTGTTAGGCCTAAGGTTATTGTTTATGTTTTGGAGGACTTGGAGCATGGCTTGACTAGTTTGTTCATTTTTTTTCCATGAATGCTCTCAATTCCTGCTCCATAGTTCTCTTATTTTCTCTTTCTAGGGCCCTTAAAGTTTGTTGGCTTGATTGCATTAATTGTTACCCCTCAGGCAGGACGATGCTCTGATACCACTTGTAATGTCCCCTTTTTGGGATAACCCTAAATCTGCCTTAATTTATCAATCCCAAGTGATTACCTTGGTTTTGGGGATGTTTATAGAATGGGTAAGTTCCTGCAAAACATAATTAGAGAGTATTTACAAGATAATATTAATTAGCATGCATG
>VDFB02357807.1:0-13123 GCA_007258455.2 Sequoia sempervirens | reverse complement strand
GAACACTAACCCTAACCTTATTGAAATTCAACCATAATTGAACTTGAACCCTAATCCTAACTAGACTCTAACCCTAATTGAATAAAAACCATAACCAAAGCTGTAATTGTAACCTTGATGCAACCCTCATCACCCTAGCCTTAACTCCAAGCTTTATCTTAGAATTTTAATTGAGCCCTAACCATAATTAAATCCTAACCAATATGATAAAGTTAAGTGAATTTAATTTTCAACTTAAATCAATTTTAATAATACTAAATATATAAATAATAATGAATCTATATAAATTATTTATTAATTATATGATAAAGTTAAGTGTGAATTTAATTTTCAATTACATTATTTTTTAAAGATAGATATGCTAGTTTTTAATATATTAATTTTAAAAATGATTTTTTATGCGTAACAATAAAATTATTAATTTTCTTTGTATTTAATTTTGCTATTTTAAATTGATTTTAGATATGTAGTTATTATGATTTTGGTTTTATTTTACATTAAATTATATATTTTAATAGGTATGTTTGTTTACAATAAAATCTTTAATAGATCCTTTCATTTATAATATTTCTACATACACACACATATATAAATTTTGAATAAAATAGAATACGAATGATTCTTCCTTTTTTGAAATGCTTTTATTTTTTAAAAAAGAATTCAATATTTTTTATGTTTTAAATAGATTAATTTAGAAACATTTTTATATGAATAGAAAATTTAGGATATTACCTTTTTATTTAATATTATAATATTTTACTTTATATAAATTAATTTAGAATTTGAAAAATAACAATTTTTTTCATTGTTTCATAATTTTGTTTTAGAAAAATCATTTTCCAATTACATCAAAGAATATTTTTTCTTTTTTCAAGATTTTCAATATTTTATAATTTTAAGTATATTAATTTAGAAGCTTAAGTAAATTTAGAAAATTTCTTTTATACTTAATTTGCTAACTTAATTTTCTAAATTTTAGAAATTTCCTTTTTATATGTAATAATTTCACATGTAATTTTTAATTTTAAGCATATTAATTTAGAAACTTACTTTTATATGAAATAAAAAATTTAGAATATTTCTTTTAGAGAGTGTGTTTGAATGTGATGAATTATAAACTTCTCCATATATAATTCAAAGATAATAATATTTTATTTATATTTTCATTTATAATATTTTAACTTATATATAAACTTAAAAAAAATCAACTTATATTACAATTTGATAACTTCATTTTCAATTCCTAATACTGCATGATCATTTTTAAAGAGATACATGTTTTTATTAAATAATACTATATCTTATTTTGATAATTAAATCTAAACCTTTTTGAAAGTAATATTATTCAACACAATATGCAGTTGTGCAATCCATGAAACCTATTCAATATTACATAGTTCAATATCTTCTTTGGTCTACAAAGTTTAAATAAATTAAGCAATATAAAGGGCTATTCTAGCATACAATTTTCTTATAACTTGTACATCGTTTCATCCATTCCAAGAATATTGAATGGAATGAATTTCATGACCCTTAGTCAAGCATGTTAAAAAGTGACCAAACTATGCAATGAACATTATAACTGCATAGCCGAAAGTATATGGTTTTCAAAAAAATATATTAAAGAGCTTTGTTGGAAATCATCTGAGAGATTCAAATTTATTAGGGATTGGGGATTCACCACGCTGCTCATATGATCATAACTACAATATTTTAGACAAAAAATTACACAAAAAGCAATTAATGGCTTCAAGTACATATTGAATCAAGACAATACTGAGTGACAAAATTTTAAAAAGATGAATGGATTAGTTTCTTGTATTAGTTTCTCAAATCTTCCATGTGACATTTGATAGGCTCCACCGCCTTTTCATTTATTTTTTTAGGCCTTATGTTTCTTTTAATATTTAAGTCTTAGTGACTTTGCAGCCATTGAAATTCATTACAATTGAAAACTTTCCGTTGTCTCTCCTTATCCAATGAAAATATTCTTTATGGCTTATCTTTTAAGAGAAAATTAGAAACAGAAAAAAAATACAAACATCACATGGGAGTCCTAAGTTAGTTAAGTTTAAAACTAAACTTTAGGAGAGATTCATGGGAGTAGAAAAGGTAAAAAAAAATGGTCCCTTAAGTTTATCTTCAAGTAAACTAATTCTTCTCCCTAGAAAGGGGGATATAGTTAAATAAACAAAAGAAGAAAACTCAGATTCTATAATAAATATAAAAAGGGCTCCACCAAATTATTAGTAATTCCATTAATTAAATTAGCAAACTATCAACATGATTAGTGGAGTAATAAGGTGCTAGTATTTATTATTAATTAATTAGCCATCAATTTCTTATTTTATTTAGTAGGGTATAACTAAAAGAGTAATTATAAGAATGGTGGTTAAATTACTAATGGATTCATTAAGTATTTTAGTAAATATTATTTCTTTTAGTTTAGTTATTAATGATGATTCTATTAATCATTTAATATATATATATATAGTAAAAAAAAAATGATAGTGGGTTTTTCCCTCTTGCAAAATTGGGCAAAATCGCTTGTAAGGTCTTAATAGTTTTTTTTTAGCGCAATATTGGTATTAATATCTTGGGATATTAATAATATTGTAGAGAGGAAATGTAAATATTCATGAGGTTTAACTTGTGGGTAAGAATATTATTATTAGGTAGAAAACAAAAAAATTAAGGTGAAAATAAAATAAAAATCAATATTAAAATTACATTTTTTCATCCATTCCAAGAATATTGAATGGAATGACCTTCATGACCCTTAGTTAAGCATGTTATCAACTTACAGTGAATCTAATGCCACCTGAAAATAAAATAGCTTGTTAATTTTTTATTGTTTTTTAAAAAGTGACCAAACTATAACTGCATAGCTGAAAGAATATGGTTTTCAAAAAAAATATATTAAAGAGCTTTGTTGGAAATCATATGAGAGATTCCAATTTATTAGGGATTAGGGATTCACCACACTGCTCATATGATCATAACTACAATATTTTAGACAAAAAATTACACAAAAAGCAATTAATGGCTTCAAGTACATATTGAATCACGACAATATTGTGTGACAAAATTTCAAAAAGATGAATAGACTGGATTAGTTTCTTGTATAATATCCTTTAGACAGTCATTACATTTGTGAGTACAAGGCTGGCACTTTCCTTCCATAGGATTTCCCCATGGGCTATCTCTGTGAGCCACTGGTCTTCCTGCGATGTGATTTATACAAATAAAACAACTTATCTCACCCACATGCCATCTATCAAATAGATTAGAGTATATGAGATTGGAAATGAGAAAAAAAACACTTAATAACAATTAATTGACTACCTTTTCCATTGGTCAACGAATTGTTTCCAATGAATTCCTTATGTGTTTCACATGATTTTAAGTTTTCATCATTATTTGAATCACAATTGTTAACAGTGGTCCTCTCACATCCAGCATGAGAATACTATCAAATCAATGCAAATTTCAATTCAACTTTAAAACAATCAATCTCATGCAGTCTTACCATAATAATGGTCATGTTTGGTCTCTCTAAGCTGCCCACGAAGAGGCCCAAATTGCTGCACCTACTATCAAAAACCATAGCAAGTGACTTACATCAAGATTGTAATTGCGTACATATTTTAAAAAATAAATCTCACTGAAACCATGGAAAGTGACTTACCTCAAGATTGTGCACAAATTGTGTTGTGCTATTAATGATGCCAATGAGAAAAATGGGCAGAGTTTGCAGGAAAGATTATGAAACCCTTACACACAATATTAGTTAAATGAGACAATCAAAACCAATCTCAGTATCACTGCAATACATTAAATGTGTGAAGAAGTTGTAGCTTACCTATTTCCCATGGTATCTTCCCATGCAAACTGTTATGAGACAATTCTAAGAGACAATACAAATCAATTTAAGGTGACAAACCATTTGCAAAGCATGAATACAATTCTGCTAGCTGGTTGTTGGGCATGATTCAGTAATTACATCTTGTTCATTGTAGTGGGATGAAGCAGTAAAACAACTTTGCAAAGAATTCAATGTTAGAAACACAACAATTTAAGCCAAGGACTTCCGATAAAACACAAAGTTCTAAAGTGAAATAAATATTCTACTACAAAAACACAATTTGATATGACTGTCCAAGAATTTAAAATGTTGAATCACAAAGAGATTTAATTCTGACGACATAGATCTATGTTTTCAGAGTAAGAGATTTTCCAACCATTATGAATTCTCAAAAAAATAGGGTGCAAAAGCATTTCTTGTACCAGATAATATGTGATACCGATTCCCATAGCAATTCACAATCTCAAGTATTCCATCACTATAGAATATCACTAGACCGAAGAATTATATAGATCTCAGTACTCCAAATGATGAGATGAAACACTCCTGTAGACAAACAAATGTTGTAGGGGGATTCAAACACACCCGCAAATCACTGCAGGAAATTGTTGGTGAATTGCAAATAAAATAACAGTTGATGTGTGCTTAGATGCTAGCATTATCGTACCATTGGCAAACCCTTCCCCTTCCATCGATTACTCTTCTGTTGCCCCACTATCGTTAATGCATGGCAGTCGTTGCTCACTACTTGCATCCACTTCCATCAATTTGTATTCTCGCCAGTTACGTTTTCCTTTCTTTTTTATGTACTTAGGTCCTTTCCACCCCTGCTGTGACTTTAGAATGCCTCTCAGCATAAGAAATATGGAAATAATTTTAGGCTTTTTTAAGTAATTATTTTCATTATTATTAATTTATATTTCTAACATATTTATGAACTTTCTTTGATCATATAATTTAATTAGATGATAGGGTCTATATATAAATAGGTTTATTAACTATTCATGTACAAATGAAGAATATTTAACATTAGTGCTTTAAAAAAGTATACAAAATTATCTTTTATTTGAACACCCTTGATTACTTTTGATTGTTATTATCCATAATAAGGTGGCTTTAATAGTTATGTTAATAAATGGGGTCATGTCATTTCTAATGATCTTTGCAATCAAAACCTTCATAGATTTAGCAATAGGTCTCTACAATCAACACTACAACTCTTTGAGGTTTACTAACAACTCTTTGTGATGAATGCTACAACTATCAACAATAAACTTTGCAATCAAATTTTTATACTTATGTGTTTTTTATGATTAATGCTACTTCCTTCACATATATAAATGCTCAAACTACATACCTAACACCTCTTATGGATGGATTTCAACTATCCCTTATGGTGTTTTGAAGTTTGTAGATGAAAGTGAAGCCAATTAATCTTCATATCTACAAAACATTTTTGTGGGACTACACTTCCTATAAAATTACACTTCTTTTTTCCAATTTGTATGATGTCTTTAAGACAATGATTTCCTTTGATTCAAAACATTTGTCACTCTAATCAAACATTCAAAATTTTCTTGATTTTTTTTATTATTGATATATAAATATTTATATATGTATAACATTTTAAATATTTATGTTGGCTTTGACTAATTAGATCCATCAATCCTTCCACAATTAATTTTCATACATTTAGTCATAGATTTCTTCTATTTTTTATAGAACCATATTTTTTCAAAATTATTCTTTAATCCACAAATAATACAAGGATGAAGATCCCAAAACATTTGTTTTCTATGTTGTGTGAACAATGAATAGATTACATTCATTGAGCCAATCTATGTGAAATTGAATTACATGTAACATCATTTTTATTTCATTTATTGCTAATAATCTAAGGCCTTCATTCTTTGACCTCATTCTTTGTTCAATAGGATCTATAATTCCTTTTCCATATTTTTCCAAACCTTTTCTTTTGTATCACATTATTTTTATTATCTTAAAATAAAATTTATTTTGAAAGCTTCCTTTATCATTATCATCACAACTATCAAGATTAACAAATTCTAAAACATTGTTACCTCCAATTTACACCTTTTTATCAAAAGAAGCTTTATCTATATCACATTTATTGAACTTGGTTCATCAATTGAATAATACAAATCATTTATATCACATGAGACATTATATAATGTAGGATTAGACTTTATACATTGATTTTTTTAAACTATGCTTCAAGTAATTAATTTACCAAATTAATTTCTTCTTTCAACTTTGATATTTCATCATTTTGTGAATTATTATCTTTTCCAATTCTTCATTTTCCTTTTCATTTTTTATTTCTTCTTCCAAAATATTCTTTATACACATTAAATTTTAATTATGTTTCTTCACTCTTCTATGAAAATTTTCTATTACAACAAATATTTTCCTAATATAATTAAATTTTAACTACAAAATAATACTTACATAATAACTAAAGATGATTAATTTATTTTTCTTCATGTACCTTCACTCTTCTATGATTTGAAATGATCTACCACTAAATGTATGTCTCTTTAATATTTTTTTCACACATACTATAGAATTATCAATTTGTTAAATGTTAGAATTGTGAAAAACATGAGCCACAGGATCAAATAACAAACAAAAACACCTTCCATGCAAAATATTTGCAAATAATATGTGCAATATTCCTCAACAAGAGAAAGATACAATAATGAGCCCCAAGAATCTTCAAGGAAAACAAAATTCCTCAAAAGTTGTGAGTTTGAGAGTAAATATAGATACATAGATCACTCCAACGTGAAACCAAGGAAGCATTTGCACCAAGAATAGAAACCCTCCCATAATGTTGAAAAGGGAGAGCCATGATAGGTAAAATGACACTATCTGAAACCAAGAAGTGTTTGTAGGAGAAACAACCTAAAAAATAAAAGGGTGTGTAAACTAAGGCACACACACATGAGGAAAGAATCACCAAGATTCACTATTGTCGTGGAAGAGACACTTGAAAAAGGTGTGATGAAAAACCAAAGGAAAATATCAAGTCCCCCATGACACTTTATATCATAGTGTGAGTACAAAAGGCATTACAGGATGTTCAAAATCCCCCAAAATATACACCAGAATGGCACTTTTTCTCAATGCATCTACAAAAGTGAATGCGCATGACAATGATTTCCATAATTATCCAGAAGTACATAATACTAGAGATACATATATAACAACCAAAAATGAGTCATCCTATGTAAATGAAAAGTTTCTAAGAGATAATACGACTAATAAATTCACCAAAGTGTGAAAACACATAAAATTGAATAAAATGTACTTAGAGAGAAATATGGAAAAGGTGCATAGATGGATTGAAGAACTCTAAAATACTATCCCAATGCTACTAGAATCACAAAAAAATGAGAAATAGGTCAACAGTTATGAGGTCAGGACTAAAAACAGCATGTTTGACTTCAACAAGCTGTAGAATGCACTAGAAAAAAAAGTGATGAGACCCACACCACTAGAAAGTTGATAGAATCAAATTTTTGATGATATCCTATTCACCAAAAAATAACATCGTATGCTCAAGTTATTCATTTTTGAAAAATGGAATAAACTTTGTCAGTTGAAATTCATCAAATGCGACCCTTTTGATTTGATTTATGGAATTTTTTCTCATTGTATGCAAAAAATAATGGATACCCAAAAAAATTCTAGTACTGACAATAAAACCTAAAAACCATTTTTGAATCCAAATTGTTGGTGTCAAACACCTTGCAGGAGCATCATTTGCAACGAAAAATCCTTCAAAATGTACAAGATAATCATAGCTATTTCACCAAGAAAGAGTGAGTAAATTGAGATAGTTAAATTACATAATGGTGCAACCTTTTAAAGGAAAGAAAAATAGAATGGGTAAACAAGCACGGTCCAGTATGGGAAAAACTAATTAGAGTAATTTACCCTAAGTGAAAAAATTAACACACTAACACCCCCTTAAGTGCAAAATCAGGGAGAATGAAGATGAAAAAAATGAAAATTGTAATATGGGTCCTGACTATACAACCATATTAGGTACCCATTTACAATGCAATCTCTCACAACTAGAGAAAAGGAGAAAAACCTTGTGGGAAAAAAATCCCATCTCCAAAAGAGAGAAAATAAAAGAAAAATGATACATAGATGGATGAATCAATCACACCCCCCAAGTACTACATACATCATCTATATAAAATTAATGAACCCTCCATAAGAGGGAGAGATAGACTAGATAGCCCCCCCATAGTGTGTAATCACCTGCAAAAATGGTAAATGCCTAAAGAAAAAAATGATCCAATGTTGACAAACAACTTGTCTCCCTTTTGGAAGAAACAAAACCAAATAAAAATGCAGGAATGCTTCCCATTCTGGATAGTAATTGAAAGAAGCATAAAGATGTATGCTGATGTCTCTAGAATATGCTCATGTGTTGCCAAGACTTGGGAAGATGATGCCATGAACCAATTAGGAATATGCCCAATCATAATAGGAGGTCAAAAACAAGGTACCAGTGGAAATTGATTCTAAAAAATATCTAAAGACAAAGATGGTTTGACAATAGTTGTGTAATAAATATCATCAAAGAGGAGATATAACCGATCAAATGTGTCCTCCAAATCTAAAATATGAGACTCCACAAACAAGGAATCAATGTCTAACAAATAGGAATCCCAATCAAGAAGACATTGATAATCCAGTTGCTTAGGAATGATGGAATTCTCAATGAAGGTGGATAAACTATCTCTGACAAAGAATCAAGAACCTCTAAAGCAACCACAACCTCATTTGAAGTATCAAAAGCCTCCAAAGGATCATAATTATGGTCTATCTTCTCTGAAGAACAAAGGGAAACATTGGTATTAGAAGGAATGTCATCAAGAGATGGCAGAGTATCTAGATCTTCATATGATTCTCAAAGGTAAGTCCAAAGAGCATAAGGGCTCTCAAAATGACAAAGTGAATAGAAAAGGTCCTCGTCATTGATATGCTAAAAAATAACTCCATAGACTCTAGCCCTAAATCCTTTTCAAATTATATACCTATTACATGTGTTTGGAATAGGAACTTCATTATACAAATATGACAATAGATTCTCCTCACTAAGATGGGTGAGAACAACATCACTCCATTACCTAAAATTCCCTTTCTCCAAACAAACCATTATAACTTAAAAATTCTTCAACGTTTCAAAGATAGTTCTTTCACAAGTATAAAAAATTCCAAAAAGAATTATACTTGATTTGCAACAAAATTTGATGCAACCCATTACTTGATCTCCATCCTGACACTAGGAAACTCCATTAAGCAACACAAACAAGATAGCCTCCTATGATACTTGCTCACACTAATGAAAAGCACTTCAATGCTATTTAAATAGCAAAAACATACTCCATGTTGTCAATGTGGGATAAATGTTCCTAGAAAAACTTCAAAACTGAGGCCCACTCCACTTGATTGTGTGATTGTGCAACTTTGAAACCCTAAATTGAAATATTTCTAGGAAAAATTTATAAATTATAAAGTTTGAAAGAGAATGATGGCCTATCAAATACAACTCAATTCTCTGATAGGACCTCTCCAAATGCTGCGAATAAATCAAATCATTGGCTGAAGAGATTGATGCCTCCAATAGGTAATTCACTCTAGGTAATTCACTCCAACTAAAGAATGAGTACTAGTTTCCACAGATTGAATTTAGGCCTCCAACAAGTAGAATTGTGCCCTCTTTGAATTGAAAAATTTACTCCTCGATGAAAAATTGAGCTTCCAATGAAAATAAACCTCTAGTGAATGTGTGGTGTAGGCTCAGTAGAGATGAAATGACCTAATGTTTGAATGAACATTGGGAGAAATGAATGCAAAATTCATAAAAAAATCATGCCCTCCAACTACAATTTGATGCCCCTTTCATAAACAAAAAAAATATGTCTTGAAGAAACAAATCATAGGCTTTATAAAGAAATCATGTCTCAAGCAATGATAAGTCGCATCTTCACCAAAAAATGCTCACAATCGAGCATATTGCACCTCCTTCTTTCTCATGGGGCACAAGAAGCAAAATGTGCTTCCAAATGGTAAATCGATCCCCCTCATGTAGATGAAAAAGTGCCTCCAAATAGCTAGTTCATTCGCTTCCATCATAGGTTTGAAATGCCTCACAAAGGGAGAAAATTGCACCAGCATTCACAACTTCATATGCAAACTAGAATCAACAAGAAAAATTGGTACAGAGGTAAATTTAAAATTTTGAAAAAAATCAAATGCTGAAAAAAAAAAAACAATCTCAAAAACTTCGATGAAAAATCTTAGGAAGGAGAGCAGAATGGTTGTCTCTAATACCATGTTGGTGTTAACCACCTCCCAAGAGCACCATTTACAATGGGAAATCCTTCATAATGTATGAGAGAAGCACAACTATTTCACCAAGAAAGAGTGAATAAATTGAGATGATTAAATTATATTATGGTACAACCTCTTAAAGGCAAGAAAAATAGAATTTGGGTAAATAACCACCCAGTACGGGAAAAACTAATTAGAGTAATTTACCCTAAGTGAAAAACTTAACACACTAACACAAATAGTAGAACATGCAATTTGGTAGAAAATAAAAACTTCACCTATAGGGAAAATAGTTACACTAGGACATTTTGATAGTTGTTTTGCAAGATCTTCTCACTATCTACAAAATATAGAAAATACCCAAATGGTATTTTGTGATTTTGAACAAAAATCAGAAATTATTTTTCTCAAAAATACACAAAGAAAAATATATTAGCCATTTTAATCCAAAAATACACCAAATATGATAATCTTGATTACTTTGAATCCAATGGTGAGGTTATTTTCATGCCAAAATACACCTAAAAATTCCCACCTCCAAATTTGTAAAAAAAATCAATGTGGATTATAGATTTGATGCTTGTAACCCTTGTTGAAGAAAAAAATCTCATAAATCGAGAATGGGTTCACTGAATCCACACTCTGATACCATGTTAGAATTGTGAAAAACATGAGCCACAAGATCAAACAATGAACACAAACACCTTCCATGCAAGAGATCTACAAAATATATATGCAATATTCCTCAACAATAAAAAGTTACAATAGTGAACCTCAATAATCTTCAAGGAAAATAAAAGTCCTCAAATGTTGAGAGCTCAAGAGTAAATCTCTAGATTGATAATGCAATGAGGTTTGAGTGCTATATAGGAGAAACGCTAAGAATTGCTCACTTCAGTTAATAGAAAAACACTTAGTTAAATAAATAACAACTCCTAATTTTACCTTAAGTGCATGAGAATAAATTAAATTAATAATCAATTCAAGATTAATTAATTGTTCGCTAATGCATGATTACTCTAACGTTAAAAACATTTTAGAAAATTTGCAATCACCTTTCTTCTTTTATCCAATGCCAATAATAGATATGAGTAGGATTTTTTTATAAAACTACGATATCTTCTCACTTTTCATTTACCATATATAGTTTTCTTCTAAAATTGGTGGCTTTCTTGCAAACATCAACCTCTTCAAAATTTGCAATCCTTGGTAGCTATTTTCCTTGTCCTTTTTTTCAACCTAAGTTTCTCTTGTAGTTTACAAATTTTGTGATTACTTCTTTCTTAAAGAAAACTCCACATAAAATAAGATTAAAATCTTATTTCCTCATGAAATATTTTTATTTTCATTTCCAAATACAATAATAAAAGTTTGAGTTTAAGTTGTAATTACTTGAATTTTTATCAAATAAATATTTTGTAAATCCCTTGGTTGGCCCCAAATTATCATTGGATAATTAGACCACATTTTAATCCATTGAGAAATTTAAATTTAATAGGATATCTAAGGGAAACTTATTCTTATTTTGTTTAATTCAATGTTGGAATACTCAACAATGGCATACACAAGTCACAGAATTTTACATTTCCATTTATAATTTCATCACCTTCTTTTTTAAGCACATTAATAATTATCACTGTTACACCCAATTTCTGTTTTACCAATTTACTTTTAACTTCTATATTAAAATGCATTCTGATACTTCACGATGACATTATGTTAGTTAACATTATGATGAAATTTTATATGCAATGAAATATATTTGAATTGTGATGATTATATGTTATTTAACCAATATCATGATTATGTTATGATTTATAATAGCTAACTACTTGAATGATTTCTAAGTTAAACACAAGACTATTTTATTGCTCTCTAGAGAGAGAGAGTATCACCAAAGAGAAGAATATAGATTTTAGAAAAACTGGTTATTCCATTTGAGTTCTCGCACACTCATGTAAGTTTATCCTAAATCTATTGTCAAGTCAAGATTGTGTGTTATGTTAAATTGAGTTAAGCAAAATTGAGTTGATAAGTTAAGTTAAACCTAGTTGAGTCTTGGTTTACATTTTTTAAAAGAAAAATAATAAGTCTTTGTTCATTTTTTATGGTTTTGATTATATTAGTAGGGTAGGGCGTTGATCCCATAAAGTAACAAAGTAGAGAAAAAAACAACAAAAAAATGATTGGGAAACCATACCAATCAAACCTTCAAGAACAAAAATTATTCTAATGACTATATAGGAGATCCCACATAAGGGATTCAAACACACCAAATTGAAAGTATTTAGCATGAATGCATGCCACATAACCATCAATAAGACAATAAAAAATATAGATAATAGTCTTAAGATTAAAAACTACCATATAACTTGTGGGGGGTAGGGTGGGCATCCATCCATGTTGGCAGAGGGATGTGGTGTTGGATGCAATAGTGGAAGGTGGATGGGTTTGGAGTTCCTAGTTGGCATTTTTCATTTGGCCAAGATTTTTTCAGCAAGCTTTTCACATGATTATGGTACTTGGTTGAGGATAGTTGTGGTCATTTCCTCTATATTTTGTGATGTGGGCTAATAATGTTGAGGTGATCCCAACCTCTAGCAAGGACATTTGGTAATTTGAGTTTTCTTATTTCTTGATGGTTTAGTATTTTGGTGCATATTTTTCTTTATAGGTGGCTGTTGTGTTATCGAGCTTCCTTCTCCTTCTCGGTTGAGGCAATCTGAATAAGATTGTAGATGGAAAAGGGATCAAAATTCATGTTTGAGCTCTCTATGGCGGGCCTCACTCGTGTTGGGGCCGATACCACCATTTCTTTGAAGTCATCATTATCGAAATCCTTGTTTAGGGAGGTCACCGATCAAAGACTCAAGCACATTTTAC
>VDFB02357806.1:0-10580 GCA_007258455.2 Sequoia sempervirens | reverse complement strand
CAACACAAGCCCTCCATCAACCCAACCACCTACATTTAATTCTCTCTTCCCTCTCAAATTCAAATTCAAAAATTCTCTCATGATTCTAGTCCTCGATTCCAAAAAAACTTAGTCCTCCATTCCTTTCCCCTCAACTCTATAAAATAATGACATCCCCAAATGTTTCCATATGATAAAATTTGTATGTATATGTTATCACATTAGAGAACCAAAGAGAAACTTCAACACATACATTTAGAGCCATAAAAGAATGTTATGGAACATATTATGCTTCTCTAATCTTTCATTATTTTATTTACCTTTCATTAGAAGTAGAGTATTGAGTTTGCAATTGCATTCTTGGTCTAGAATTTCTCTTCTACACTAAGTACAAAAATATAATATTGGATAGCTTAGTATATCTTTCTCTTCTAATATATATTCCCTAGTTCTCCTTGTCCATATTTGAGTATCTTAGCATATGTGTAACACGATATGTTAATAATATATCTCATATAAATGTAGGGATGTGTCACTAATGTCATCTTCAAACATATTTAACCAATAGGAGATACTATAAGGTATCTAATATAACTATACAACCTATACAGGTATGACATATGGCGACCTTTGGCTTTTTTTGATATGTCAAGGGTAGTTTTGCAAATATTAGTTTCTAGTGCTTTTGTGAGTTTTCACCACTTGTAAGTTTATTAAGCTACACTTTTGGGTTTTCAACCTAATAGGGATAAACCTAGTATATTTTTTAGCTTTCCAGCCTAATGGAGATAAATCAAACCACATTTTTGGTTTTTAGTTGCACCTATCAAGTTATTTGTTAGCTATTAAATTTACAAACATTCTAGGATTATAAGTCTACTATAAAATTTGATGTAAAATAGATTACACATTGAGCCCTATAATTTAATTACAACAATGAATAAATATAGCAACATTTAGTAGACATCATGAAAATCAAGCCATGATAGTAATATAGAGATAATATACAATGTTTAATATAGATAAGTTAAAGAATCATTTTACAAATATATATCTATATATTCACATCATTTTTGTTTTTTCTTTAGATTTCAAATATATCCACTAATCCTCCTTATCTTACATTAACATAAACTCAAAAAACATAGTGGACATGTACACACATATAAAACTACATTAAAATAGTGTTAGATCTTACAATTTTTCAAGGCTTATTTCATCCTCTTAGACGATCACTCTTACTAAATCATTGGCACAAATTAGATGCACACAATGGCACATTAAAGGTTTATTCCTCATGTTGGATTCCCTATTTTATATAACTATATCTTTATTATCTAATTTAAATATATCTAAGCACAAATTTCTTTTATGTAACACATTGATAATTTCAACTCATTATAAAAACCAAATACAAATTTAAAGGGGGTACACTATATATATAAATAAGAATTTAAATACCATCCCAATCTCCATGGTGTGTCACTTGTTCACTAAAAAGCCCTTACATAAATCATCTACTTAGGTCAATCTTATCTAGATTTTTCTTAAATATTAATATTAATAAAATATGGCACAAAGCATATTGATGCATTTCTATCCTTCCACATAAATCTATATAGTATCAAAATATAGGTAATTTTATGGTTAAATTGAATCTCTCTTAATTGCCAAATAATCCATTATGATTGAGGATGGGTGGATTATTATCTAGGATATATATGTATCCGGAAGTGTTTCCAATTGGAATTGCTATAATTATACTTTTATGGCATTCTAGATATTCAAAATAGTTTTCATAAATCTACCAAATAGACCCATTCTTGACATTGTCCTACATAATTTTAGGTATGTCCAAATGGTTTATTTAGGGTCTAGGGTTCAGAAATTCCCCAAAATGCTTGTAGTATATGGGCTTTAGATTTTGCTTTAGGGGGTCTAGGGTTTGTAGCAAGTCCCTAGGGTTTTAAATAAATTTTGTTCCAATTCAATTTCTAGGTTTTAGTTTTAAAACAATTAGGGTTTTAATGAATTTTTTTTGTTTCAATTCAAACCAGTTTTCAAATTCAATTTTTCGCTTGATTTGAATTTAGGGTTTCAAAAAGCTCGATGTGGATTTGTAAATGCGATGTTTTATTTCATTTCAATCTCTAGGGTTTTGAAATGCAAATTTTTTTGTTTTGTTTCAATTAGGGTTTTCAAAATCAATTTTTTTGGGGTTTAATCGAACAATTTAAGATTTAAAAGTTAAAATTTGTTTCTAAAACACAATTCAAGGTTTTTTTTCTCAATTTTATTAAAAAATGTTTAAATTTCATTGCAAGTTTTCATCTAATTTGACAACTATTGAATTCTAATATAATGATTAAAAAAATAATTAAAACGTCACATAAATTGAAAAAAAAAAAACATACAATTAACGATTTTCTTTTTAAAATTTCAACGTTCAAAACCAAAAAGGTCACAAAGTGGGTCTGTCCCTATAGGTTGAGGTCGCTTGTCAGTTGCCACAATTCTCAGTCCCAGCTCAGCAGGTTGAAGCAACCCTGTTTAAAAATATCAGAGGGAAACAGATCCCGATGAGCATAAATCGGATCCTGTTTATACAAAATCTGGATCCCGTGGTTTTACAAATCGATCCTCTGCCGACCAAAAATCGGATCCGCCTACTCGGTTCGTGAGTTCATCGGGAAACGGATCCCATTTTTAAAAAGCTGATCCCGCTTGTTTGAAGTTCGGTCCAACCATAATACCGGATCCGTGGGTAATCTGATCCCGGCGATAAACGGGATCCCGCTTTATCAAGCGCCGATTTCAATTTTGGCTAAGGTAAACTTCCACGCTTCGGTGGACTCCAACTTCGCGCACTTCTGCCCGTTATATGCATGGCTACATCTATGGATACATAGATACATATGCATTTACTTAGGGAGTTTGATTATGAATCCATATGCATAATTTTGATTTAAACTAGTGGCTGAAGGTACATAGTTTACTGAAACAAAATAAATGCATTGAATGGCATCTGACCAAAGGGGAAACTGCTTGGATTGCTAAAAAGTCTTTGAATATATAACAATCAAAACAGAGAAGTAAGTATAAGTATCCATGGGAACATTCCACATTTTGACCTTTCAATCAAAGTCAATTAACAAAGTAGCAGTGAGACCTACAGAAACTTCAAGGACTATGCCGATAGGAAACTATATTTTGAACAATGGCTAGACAATCTGTTGACATTGCTCTAGAAACTTTGAAGCAAATGCATTTTTGCTTCTGTTTACTTTCACTGTACATCTTAAATGGAAGTCGGGTTTTGCATTGTTACAATGTATTTGTATACTTTGATTATAAAATCATAGTTTAGATCATTTTAAGTGTTATCCATTCGAATCTCTTCTTGAAATACAAAGTATTCATCTGAGTCTTGTAGGCAATGCACAGTTGTCCTATAAAGAGAGCTTTAGAACCAATGAGTTGTCATATATACATGGGTGCATGAATCCATAGATGCATATATACATGTATCCATGCAAGTTATTGATAGATGCATATATACATGGATGTGTGTATGCAATTCATAGGCGCATATATACATAAATGAAGGTATACATGTACCCATAGATACAGCGATACATATATAGACAAATGCATAAAGAGATAACAAGAAATATGCACAAATCGATATATGCATAATTACGCCTATGGATACATAGATACATTATGAAATGAGGAAAAAGACACATTTATATATGCATTTATTTTGAGAGTTTGATTCTGAATCCATATGCATACTTTGATTAAAAGTAGTGGCTGAAAGTACACAGTTCATTGATACAAAATTAATGCATTGAATTGCATCTGACTAGAGGGAGGTTGTTTGGATTGCTATTTAGTCTTTGAATATATAACAATTAAAAGAGATAAAAAAGTATAATTATCCGTGGGAACATTTCACATTTTGACTTTTCAATGAGAATGAATTAACAAAGTAGCAGTCAGACCTAAAGAAGGTTGAAGGACTATGCTAATAGAAAACTATATTTTGGACAATGGCTAGACAATCTCTTGAAACTGCTTTAAAAACTTTGAAGCAAATGCATTTTTCGTTCTGTTTATTGTCATTGTACATGTTAAATGGAAGTTGGGTTTCGGATTGCTGTAGTGCATTTGGATACTTTGATTATAAAATCATAGTTTAGATCATTTTTAGTGTTATCCAATTGAATCTTTTCTTGAAATACCAAGGATTCATGTGAGTCTCAGAGACAATGCACAACTATGCTATAAAGAGAGCTTTGGAAGGAATGAGCAAGTAAAAGAAAACTGAGGAAAGAAAGTATATTTGCTCACATTGCTAATCTCACTATGTGCTTTAAACCTCTAAAGTAAAAGAAAACTGAGGAAAGAAAGTATTTATTGCCTCAAGTAACTGGTTTCTGGTTCTGGATACTGTAATTATTGTCCTCATAGGCATACATGCAAAGTATGGAACCATATAGAAAGCAGCTAAACTCCTTAATAATACCATGAAACATAGTCTTTGTATGCATCCATGTATACAGGTTTGCATGTGTATATGTGTACATGTAATTATGTATATATGTTAGACAGTATGTATTTGTGCATAGGTGAATAAGGATGGTATGTATCTCTAGAATTTAGATTGCATAGGTAACATGTAGTTCACAGTCATCTAGTTAGAGTAATATGATGACTCTGTGCATATTGGTATTTAATTCTGGAAGTTGATGTTTCCAAAGTTGTTTTTTTTTAATTTGGAAAGTAGTAAAGACATACATATATGTGTGGATGCATCTAAAGGTAGAAGAATACATAGAAACATAGTTACATGGATAGATAGATAGATGCATAGCAGGATACATAAATGCTTAAATATACATGTATGGAAATATCCATGGATTGCATATGAAGTTGCATAGATACTTATATCCATGGTTACATTTGCACATAGATACATGTATTGTAGTACACATGGATGCATGTAGAAGTGTTACTGCAAGCAAGATGCATGGTTGCATGCGAGGCTTGTAAAGTTTATATTTTTTTTATTACTGCAAAGTGGTCTCATAAAGAGAGGTTTGGAACGAAAATTATGTCAACATTTGTGGTAATGAGAGTTTTGTCCTTGAACCTTGTTATATATTGAAAGAGTAACTAGCAATGCAAATAGCGGTCCCTATAGCCAGATGCCATTCAATGCATTGAGCTTGCACCAGTGCATTATGTACCTTCATCCACTAGTTTAAATCAAAGTATGCATATGGATTCAGAATCAAAAGCTATTTCCTGTGAACGTATTCTAAATTTGCCTATGCATTTTCCCGGAATGCTTTTAACCGGCCGCATTGGCCAATCACATTTTGCCATTGAACATATTACTTTTCTTTTTTTTGGTACAGTTTGCATTTGGAGAGATATTTTATATATTGGAAAATTAGCATTTATCTATTTTTCTATTCGTCCGAGTAGCTTTATAAATCATTTCTGCTTTAAAATTTGGGGAGTAATGCAAACGCGATAAATTGATTAAATAAACGGCTAAAAGGCATAGAAGTTTAAAAGTTGGCGCTAGGAGGTACGTGAGGTCCATGAATGCGCATTAAATGCATTAAAATATCGTGAAAATGTAAGCGACAATGCATGCTGAATGCAAAGCAATGCATTAAATGACATATCCGGCCGATGGAATCGCGCACCGGGTGCTGCTTTGGTGAACATGGATGGACAGGGTACTTTGGCCATTTAAGATAGAGTTAAGCCACTTGGTATGCATCTTTATTACTTTGTGTGTGTTGTTTTTGTGTTTTGCAAGCTTGTGCTCTGAAAACCTAGAATATGTAATTGCTTTGAGCTTTCATGCTATGATGAAAGCATACAGGATAAAGGAATTTTGTGACCTATTGTGGTTAATGTGCTCATAGGCACATATGCAAAATATGGAAGCGCATAGAGGGGAAGCGAATTGTTCAAAAAACTTGTCAAAGAAATGCGGCTTCAAAGAAACATTTAAATAAATTTGCTGTACAAGTATAGGCTTGGGTAAGCAGAAGTTAGGAGGTAATGTGAGTCCATGGAATGCGATTAAATGCATTAAAATATCAAAGGAAACACGAAATTTATAAATTGATCAATTAAAATTAAGCAAAGGCATAGTTTATCAAACTGGTGGGTAGACGTACGTGATACATGTATTTAAATTAAATGCATTGAATGGCATCTAGCTCAAGGTGAAGGCAGTGAAATCGCTTGGAGGCCACGTGTGTCCAGGGTACTTTGGCCAGGGTACAATGTTGTAGGCATCACATGAACAATAGAACTATTCAATAGTGAACGCTAGGCTTGTAATAATTATTGGAAAAGTTGTAAATGCCATAGATGGAAATAATATGAATAAAATTCTAGTTTCTGGTATTCTTGAAATGCAATGAAAAAACTGCTATAAAGGCATAAGACAAGGTTGTGTAACATATTGCCATTCCCTGGGATTTAATTTTGTTAAGCGAAATGCTTTTATACACTCTTGATCGTACAGTAAATAATATGCTCCTACGCCTAAAATGGGACAATAGAGATCATGCAAACGAGTTTTAGGCCGTGATATATGTATCCTAATACACATAAGCTTATCTAGCATTCACGAAAAAGAGTTACTATGTACAATGAAACAGTTAATTAGTGTTAATTAGTGTTACTATATGCATTATCCTTATAACATAATAAATTGGTACAAGGCTAGAGTGGCAAATCCATAAACACATGGACGCATGTATACACAGTTGCATACAGGGATACGTAGAAGCTTAAATGAATACATGGACACATGAACATGTGTGTATGTGCATATGGACATATAAGCATATATACATGTGAATACGCATATATGCAGTGAAAGCAACAAATGGATTTGTGTATACAGGAGTGTACACACTAGAATACATGATGGAAAAGTGACTATAAAGTACAATGCATAGAAGTAGGGGCGAGACTTGGTTGCAGTAACAGCAAAAAATGGAAAAAAGCCAAAGGAAAATAACCATTTACTGTCTCAAGTAACTTGTTAATGGGTCTTGGGAGGTGCAAAACCATAATAACTCTCTGAATCTGGTCAACAAAGCAAAAAGCTGTGAAGAGAATCATAGCCAAATTTGGAAAAGTTTAGGAAGGATGTAATTTAAAAGGGAATATTTTAAACTATATAGAAGCCTGAATGCAATATAAGGCTGAGAGATAATTTCAATTATTGAACATATATGTCGGGATGTACATAGAGGAACCATTGTCTTCATAGGTGCAAAAACAAAATCAGAGTTTCAGATGTCCATATTCTAGAATACTTTAACATAGTAACCTATAGAAGTGTCTAAATGTATAATAGCAATAAAGTATTTTTAAACCAAAGATGTCTGTAACATGTGAGAACCAGTGAAATGTCTTGGAGCATGGAAAGGTGAAAAAGTAAAAGTCTGAACAATGTAAATCTCTGCTCCTCTATTCCTAGTTTCCTGTAAAGCCAACAAAATCCTATGTATTAGAAACATAGTTTGTATGAATAATGATTTGAGGTATTGGTTCAAAAGAAAAAAAAGTTCACATATGTACAACTTTATTACCTTCTGGTGATGTTTCTTGTCTATTTGTCAATGCGAATGGCTTCAACAATGGCATTGTTTTGGTCAAGGCTAAAATGTCCTTCAGCAGTGAAGTCCCGTAGGATGAATATCACTGCTGACTTGTCCTTAATGTAGTCTTCATAGTTGAGCTTTTGCAGTGTGGGCAACAGACGGTGCATGGTGGCCTGGTCAATTGTCGACTGAATTGTTTGATTGTCATAAGTTGTTATGGTGGTTTTAAGTTGTAAACAGAATGTATAATTGACTTGCTGGTTGCACTGTTTGCAGTGAGCAGTTTTTTCTTGGAGTGTGCCATAAGTAGTAAATTTGAATTTGCATTTTGGGCAACATGCATGAAATGGATTGGAAAATGCATTTGCTGCTTTTAGAGTACCAGAAACCTATAGAATATGGTTCAAAATTGTTAGAGAAGACAAAAATACAAGTTTGGATGAACTAGATTTTTAAAAAAAGAATGTTGTTACCTTGAAAGTTGAATGTAGTAGGCTGTTGAGTTTTTCCAAGCTTCTTTTGTCATTCAAGGTATAGATGAATGTTGATCTACATGTGTGAAATGTGTTCCTTTGATCTATTTTTCTTACAACATTCTTGAAAAGCATTGCAGGTGTTTTATTTGTATGCAACTGGTCTTCGAGTGCAAAGTACTGCTGCTCATATGTTGACCGTAATAGCAACTGCAATTGAATGAGACGATTAGATTTTGTTCCAGAAATTGTTATAGAGACGATTGCAGAACATTTGAAGCTTGAAACTAAAAGAAGAGGTAAAAAGTTCTGTAGACTGAAATACCTGTGCCCTGTCTATGTCAGTGTGGCCATCTTTGATGTCAATTGCAAATTGGGTACCCATTTTTCTGGCACCAACTACCAGTGCAGCTATTGTGCCAGCTGGGTACTCATTTACAGTTGTTAGCAATTGGCTGATAGTTGCACTTGGGATGAATTTGTACTCTTGATAGAGGCGCAGGATGTTTTCAGTGTTGCTTATGGCTGTTAAAATCAAAATGCAATCACAGTCACCTCTGTCATAATCTGTCCTAGGTGCAACTTGGAAATCTGATATTGAAATAGCTGACCCTGGGACTATTTTAGGCTCATGTTGATAGACGAGGTCTCCACTAACATTTAACGTGATTGTCATTTCTGCTTTGTGATCTGTCAGATCAGCACGTAGCATTTCTCGTGTTTTGTTGGCCTTATCCAATGTTTCTTTATAGACAACAAGGACATCACCCTGGAAGGTGTCTCCAGCTCTTCTTGCATTTAGCTGTTCAATTGAAACAATTCTAGGTTTCTTGACTCTTGTCCTACAAGGAACAAGGATAGGGTCAGTAAAATGCTAATTTTATATTAGCAGCTTGGGTAGCTGGCAGTACACTGCAGAACGAAGTACTATACCGTTGTGTTGATTCTTCTTGTGTAATTTGCACCTGTTTGGCTTGTCTTTTTGATACATCTTTTGGTGTTCTGCAAAGAATTGGAACAATGTTATTTGAATATTGGTGATTTGGGCTAATGAGTATGAAGGAATAATACTATGGGCACTTTACCGTTGTACTGAGACTTCTTGTGTGGTTTGTATTTGCTTTGCCTGCCTTTTAGTTTCATCCATAGATCTCCTACAAATAATGGATATAGTATTGGAAAAGACATTGCAGTACATAAAGGTGATATAAGGCTATAAGTTCTATAAAGTTGAATTTGTCTATTGTGCAACATGCAATTTTAGGAAAATTGGATTGTGATCAGTCCAATATGCTTTTGATATATAGGTAGAGCATATATTTGTAGCTATGTTGGACCAAACGTGATCAATGACTGAATTGCCTATGCTGTGTTGTTGGTTCAACATAAATTGTATGTTGTTGTGTTGCATATAACTGTGAAGCATTTTTTTGTCTCTGTTTTCTATAGACATGTCAACATTAAAATCGCCTAAAATGTACAACATGTTTTCTGAATTTGTGGACCCAATAATTGTTTGCAACATTGCAATTACTTCATCTATGGCAGTTGCAGGTCTTGCATAAATATTACAAACATTGAGTTCATTGTTAGATAGCATTATTGTTAATGTGATAGCTTCAATATTTGAAGTTCCATGTTGTACTATTTTTGACAAGAGCAAATGTTTCCTGGTTAAAGTTGCTATGCCATGTATGTTATGTACAAAGAAGCTATCAAAATTCTGCAGCAAGGTATTTAGCTCAAAGGGATGCATATGTGTTTCTTGAAGACACAAGATATTAGATTGCATTATGCCATAGTCATTGACAATGTCTTCTACATGTGCTTTTAAGCTGCGAGTATTCAATGTACATAGGAGCAAATGCGATTTGTTTTTTGAACATGTGTCTAGATTATCAAGTTGCCATTGTGCACATGTCTGAAGACGAGACATTTCTAGTTGTATTTTGTCCTTAATTTTGAAGTTTTTTGTAGTTAAAGGTTGTAACAGGAACAATGATTCTACTGATTTTGTTCGTGACAGAGCTGTATAGGTTAGTCCATGCTGTCTAATGCCTGTGGGATCAAAAGCCAAGGCTTCCATTGTTAATCCTTGGGATCGATGTATGGTTCGTGCACATGCTACTTGTACTGGGAATTGTTTTCTAGTTGTAATTTTCTTGTTTATTGTTATTTTTTGGATTGGCCTAGCAATGCATTGTATAGGCACCCAGTCTTTGTCAATGATAGTAGAATAGCAATGTGCTAGTTTTGTGCGCTGGTGATGTCCAATTGATGGGTCATTAAATTTAATCCAAACAATATCAATATTGTTTTGTGATGTATATGCTTTAAAGATTCCATCTGAACCGTTGACGAGGCCATCTTGAACATTGTAATTTCCTGCATAAAGCTCAACAAGAATGTTTGGTTTCAAGCATATTTGTGATGGAAGTGTCATTGTGTGACTGTACACTCGTATTGCATTAAGGTCCTCGTT
>VDFB02357804.1:54628-142297 GCA_007258455.2 Sequoia sempervirens | reverse complement strand
AGTGTTGATTTTTCATACTTTGAGCTTTGACGTTATTCTTTACCACTTACCTTTATTTAGTAGAAGGTAAGCCTCCCTCCCAACCTTCAAAGCTCGAAAAGGGAAATCCATTTCATATTTCGTCGTTTGCTCCTCCTTTCTTCTTTCTTCACTCCTCTAAGCATGCGGTATGGTAAACCCTCGAACCTCGATCTCTGACTGTTCGATGCCAATGATGTACATGAGGTATGAGGTAAGCCCAAAGCCTGACCTCCAACAGGTTCCTATTTTTGTGGTTCACTACTTCAGTCTTCTTTTTTTTCTTTTCAACAAGTGGTAAGAGGTATCTCTGACCCCCAATTTTCAACGGATTTGATGTGTTTTTTTGGATCAACACCATTAATGTCTGAGTGACTTTCTCACCTGCTTGATCATTTTTTGAGGCTCAAGAACATCATTTATTACTCTCCATGATTGTTGTTGTCATAGATTTTAGGCAGAATAATAGAGATTCAAAAGTTTTACATAGAAATAATATTGCATTTATATTCCACACTCTTTCATTCAACATGAATTACATGTATAGATTGTAGTTTTCCTATAATCTAGGAAACCACTTAACTATAAAATCTATTTAAGTGTGGTGAGTACAACTGACATAACCCACTAACAATATTGTTTAATATGAGTTGTTCATTCAACCAACTCATTTATATATAGTAATATTACCATATCGCAATTTATCAATAACCATGTGTGTAGACACATAAAAATGACCTAGGCCTGCAAGCTCTATTGTCACCATATTTCTTCTTGACATAATTAAAATATTTATGTCCTTGTTCCACTTTAAACTATTAATTAAATAATACATAATTATTTAATTCATGTCTTTATTCTTCTTGATTATTTAAATAAATAGATTTTATTTATTTATCTAAATACGTCACTAATTGTCTAATGTCTCTCCATAATTAAATAAATTCCTTAATTTATTTAATTATCCTTGTCCACTAATTTCTTCTTGATTATTTAAATAGATAAATTTTAGTTATTTATTTAAATACATCATTAATTCTTAAAAGTCTTCTTATAATTAAATAAAAAAAAATTATTTATTTAATTAATGTGCACCTTGGCATTTTCCCCATTTTCAATAAAATTATTTATTTAAATTGGTCATTAATTCTTAAAAGTCTTCTTATAATTAAATAAATTCTAATTTTCCCTCTTTTTAGTAAATAATTCAAATTAATTATTTACTATCTTGATTAAGGGTAAAAAATGGGTTTTGATGGGGCCCAGAACCCAGAACAAAGATAGACAAGTTGCATTTAAAATACAACATGAACCAACAACAGCCCCATAGCATCCACTAAAGATAACATAAGACTGCACATGCTGCAACATACAAGCAATCAAGGGCCAGAGACCCTTAAACAACCTGGTTTAAACCGGGACTAGGAACCCGATTAGATATTCACAAAACCTGCCTGCATCCTCCAGGCATCAGCAAACCCGTCGCTCCTAGAAGAAACCCCTGAGCCAAGAGAGAAAAACTGCATAATGGTGTAAGACACCATCAACCCCCTAATCAAGAACAACAATAATCATTTGATTTTACCTGAGATTAGAAACCCATAACAATTAGGCATGCAAGCAACCAATCTGCAACAAACCATCTGCTCAATAGCCAAAATAGAGTCTAGAAAGAAAAAGGACTTGTTCACCTCCCAACAACACCAACCCACATGATCAACCATTTGAATATCCACCTCAACAGGATAGGGCTCCCCTCTGACAAAGAGGAAGAAAGAGTGCACCTTCCCACCAAAACCACTATGCTCCAGCCCACCAAAGCTCCACCTCAACAGGACAACTACCACCTTCACCTCAATAGAAGAGGGTTCCACCTCAAAAGGAACAATCTCCCCCTCTATAGGATACTTAAGTTGAAACACCTGATGACTTTAGTAGGAAGTGCAACCACATCTTCCTTAAGCATCACAAGCCACAGGTACTGGTAGGAAGGAACAAGACACATAACAAAGAGAAAATAAAGCTAGGTCAAAAGAGAAACCCTAGCCACCAGCAACCCAACACCAGTTAGCACACCAACCATAAAAACAACTGGCATCTTCCACCAGACCCCTAAAACAACCCCCGTAAAAAAGAAACCCCCTAGCAAAAAGATAAACTTCACCGAATCAAGGATGTTCACAACCAAAAGACCTAATAAAAAAATCTGCAAACCCAAACAAAGGGGAAACAGAAACAGCAGCCAAAAGACCACCAAAGCACCAAACTACAAGAAGCATAGTTGGGTAAACACAATCAGTAAGAGGAGCCAAGAGTGAAACCAAAACCAAAATAGAGTCCCAGACTCAGATAAAGTAAGAAAATCCAAGTCCCACAGGGAGTAGGGGAGCCCAACCACTGCAGGAAAAAGGAGAAGGCCTAGCATCAAAGAGAACCAAGCTACCCTGACCCACCATTAAAGGCCAAAAAAGAGCCAAAACTCCACAAAACCAGCTAGAAGGAAACACCTCCAAACCACCAAGAGGGAGCAAGAAGAAACCCACTCAAACAGAAAATGAAAACCCCCAAAAGCAAGCTTCCAAAAGCCCTGCAGGAAGAGAGCAACCAAGAGGAAGCTGGAGGTAGAACATGACAATAATAAATACCTCCAATCCATCCTATTACACTGAATAGGACTAAAAATAAACCCATTCAGCAACCAAACAACCAAGAGGCAACCCCTCCACACCCATAGCCAAGAAAGTAACCAGAAAAAAACCAAGGGGGCCAAAAAACCAACCGCCGAGGCACCAACCACTGCAGCTCCAGAAAAGAGCTAGACAAACAAAGAGGTCGCCAAGACCCCCTCATCCAATGGCACAAACATTCCAGTATAGCCGCCACAGGAAAAGACTAAGAAAGACTCAGCATAGAGTTGAATCTTACCAGTCATTTATAGAACACCAACCAAAAGCCAAGGCCACATGAAAAAAAGGCCATCAAAAAATGCATTCCACGGGCAAGGAAACACAATCCACTGGCAGAGACGGTAGACACCTCTTTCCACAAGCATAACATTTGAAACAGAGGAACACTGGAAGATAGCCTCTTCCACCCGCAAACAGCACAAGGCGCACAACGAGCAGCCCAAGGGGACATTGTAGCATGGCAACAGAGAAGTGCCATCCACAACAAACAGGAAGCCTAGATAGAACCCACCTACCATCTATTTCATCTTCAACCTTTGTATCCTTCGCGCCCTCTGCAGGTTCAAAACTTCTCTCCCCCACCCTGCTCCACCCTCTGCTCAAAGTCATGTGTGTTTCTATATAATTATTTACTATCACATGACCCCACCTTTTGAATTAAATTAATTTTTAATTCAAAATAACCCATTTCCTCCAAAAATCAAATAATTTCTAATATTATTGGATTTTCCAACTCTCTCTTTTCCTATGCCATTCTTATCTCCTTGTCACATGCATTGTCAACCCTTGATTTGATTTTCTCAAATTGAATCTTGTCCACTCATTTTAAATTTGACCTAATGTTTCCCTAACCCTAATTTTGGGTTGTCACATTGAATCTTGTCCATTAATTCTAGGGCATTTTTCAATCTTCAATCTTGGCCATTCATCTAGAATTGCATTTTCTATAAAATGGCAATTTTGCTCTCATTTTTGTCATCTCATGCTATCTAAACCTCATGCTATCTACATCTCATGCAATCTTGTCTTAGGCACTCTTGACATTTTAGCATTTTGGAATTTTGGCATATTTTAGTCATAGTTCATAGTTGCTTACTAGTTGCATAGTTGCATAGTATTGCATTTTATATCAAATCCTTCAACATTTTGCTTTGGTCTTAGCATTGTACATATTTCTCACTCAAAATTTGAGGGAAAATTACATATTGCAGAAAATAGAGAAGGTGTAATGGAGGTCAATCATGGAGGTTGAAGACTTAAGGTGATATCTTTCGTGTTTTCATGTTATTTCCTCCTTTGTGCTTCATTATTGCTTTGGGTTTTGATTTATTTAGCTACTAATCTGCTAACCTAGAAATTTCCCATAGTTACATTGGTGAACTCGACGCCAAAATCATGCATGTTTATTTTCTCCATATGGATTTTTTTTGTTTTGCAAGTACAAGTATGGAATGATGCATTCATAGTTTCCAGCATCGCAATCGCTACATCGTGATGCATTCAGCAAGTAGAACAATGCATATGAAGACCCGAACCGCATTTTCTATCTGCAACGACACATCTGCCAATCTTGCAACACATTCAACATCTAGTGTGATGCATTTATAAACCATGACAACTATTTTGCATATCGATGCATTCACCTAAAAAACTCTAGCATACAGACTCGAGCCACATTTTTTGTGCAACGTGATGCATTCGCTCTGCTATGACACATCCATCTGGTAATATTTTTTTTTGTATTCGAGTTTTTCCAGAAATTTTCCTAATTTCTCATTGCAATATGTTAGTTTAGGGTTTTTTGGTTACTAATCTGTTGTTACAACATGTGGCTTTGAATTTTTGTGGGTCCAAAGCATCTTTTTGAGACTACTAACAAGTGCTTTTGTAGGTTTGATTGTCCAAGGATTTGATTTTGAAACACTTTTTTTTTTTTTAGATTAGAAAACACTTCTATTGGTGCTCTAAAAATAACATTTTCTTGTCTCACGTAGGTTTAATTAGGGGGTTAAAAAACTTTTCTTGATTGTGCTTGAAGGTGGTAGATGATTATGCTCTCACCTTGTGCAAACTAGGCGATCAAAAAACTAGACACATTTATTTTATGTGTCACCTCGATTCAATAATTGAAGTATCCTCTTCCCTTGCACACTTGTGCGATCATGGGTGCAAGAGAAATGATTATTGACTCTAGGAATTGGGTTTTCCTTGGTAGGAAAAAGTACTCACCCCCAGGTGACTCAAACCACAAATGAAGCTCTTTGGCCGAGCTACCCCCAACCGGTATATAAATGTGAATCCTAATGGAAAACTTAGGATTACGAGTGCGGATGTCTCACATGGACAAGTGAAATCCCCAAAACCCTATCGAGCGTAACCTCTTCAGGTTAGAGTTCCTCCTTATCAGAGCTAATCTTGCCCCATGTGTGGCCACTCAAACAAAGGTCTCAAACTAAAAACTTTTGTGTAGTTGCCAAAATCCTTTCTATTTGCTAGCGTAGCAACGTTCGTTGTGAAGGCATCCACATTCTCATAGTTCTTAGTAGAGGTGATCAACCCGCCATGGGAGATTTGTGGGGGTTCAAAGCTTGGTTGATCTGAGAAGTAGTGCACTATAAGGGGGAGCCCATGTGTGCAAGATTCTAGATTCATCTGCTAAGAATAAGTGTGGTTGGGGAAACCTACGTGGAATCTAGCAAATATTGTCCTTGCCTAACCTAGGATTGTACTTGTCTTCTTTGTGCTTGATCAAGACAAAATATTGTGTTTTCCAAGTGTTTTCTGAGACATTCAAACAAACAAACAGCATTTCACAGATCTGGAAACAAACATTCAACTTGAGACAACTTGAATTTTTTTTCCAAAAATTGCAAACAAACCTAACTTATTCTAATGCAATTCATTTGCTAAAACGCATTCACCTTTCCGTGCCGCATTTTCCATTTTTTGTGATGCAATAGCTCTACTAAGGCACATTTGTCATTTTTGGTGACGCATTTTCCTGGTCTGAACCACATTCGCTTTACAAAATGTCTCAATTGCTTTTTTGATTCACATTTTCCATATGGAAAACTGCATTCGCTAAATTTGAAATGCATCTACCAACCTACAACGCATTCAAAACCTGGAATGATGCATTTTCCTGACAAAAATTAAAACACTATTGCAAACCAAAACCTGAGAAGAAACTTTTTCAATCTATCATCAAACATCTTTTTCCAGCAGTCTCTATCAAAAACCAAAACGAAAATTGCTCAAATCTTCCATCATATGCATCTTTATCTTGCATTTACCCATAGGCTTAACTTTGCAAGATTTTAGTTGCATCATTTAGAGTCCATCATTTTCATTTTAGACATAAACTAGTTCTTAGGTATTCACTTCATTTGCATATTTTGGCTTAGGAAACCTTACCATACTTTGCAAAATCATTTCCTTCAAGAGTAGGTGGTCATTGGACTTAGTCAACATAATTTCTTTTAGTCATTGTCATTTTTGTGAGACTTTCCAACTCAAGAGACTAGTAAGGAAATCTCACTTTGTCATTTTTTCCTTTAGTCACATTAACAAGTCCTTTGATGACCTGAATTGAGACATAGACCAAGCTTAGGGTGGTTGAGTAATCTTCCTCCAAACCATTTAGACCTTTTCATTTGCATACCTTAGAAGCATTCAAGCTATCTTAGTCCTCATTTGGCATACATTATTTCAAAAATAAAAAATAAAAAAATATTAGTGTTATACATTTCATAATAGTCTTCATTAGCCTTTTGCATTTGTCATTTCCCTTGGGCAACATTGTCATCCCTTATAATCAAAAATCCAAAACATAGTTTTCATTGTCTTAAGTCATCATCTAGTTGTCATTTTCATCATCTTCCTAATTTTAGCAACTCCTTATATGGTTGAGACTAGGCTTCAAAGAAAAAGAAGACAAATAGCTAATTTTGGACAAGACAACAACACCTATATCTTTTCTAATGACATGAATCAAAACATGAACCATGACACATCTTTTATCAATCCTTTCAGCAACATGAACATGCCATCCTCATCACGTAACCCCTTTGAACCATTCATATGTAGAATACATAGAAGTTGCAACACAAAATCTTGAAGTGGCCTCTTTTGTAGAAGATATGGTTTTGCATGATAGAGACAGATATTAGCCATACTTTTAGATCAAGGAGCCAAATTGCCACAAGGATTTGACATTAATACGTTAAGAGAAGCCACTCCCAATCATGATGCAACACAATGCCTCCAACACTAGTCAACCTCAAAACAATGCCAACAATAACACTAGTGCCACCTCACAAATTGCTACAAGCATTATCAATGCTACCTCTAGTGACACATCCAATCAAAACTCAATCAATGCAACGTCTGTTGGACATATACCACTATGTCACAAGTCATGTCACAATCAATGCAAACAATGCCAACATCCTCATAGTCAGTTGGAGCTACCTTTGGATCCACATCAATGGGGGAAAACTCTTCAAATCCTCTATTTGGATCTTCATCTAGTGCCATGGGGGCATCCTCATCAAATCCTTTCAATGGATCTTCATTCAATCCCTTTGGTGGAAATAAACAACATATTTTCATTTGAAGACCACAACCAAATGTCAACACGTCATCACAACTTAATACCAATACTTCCCAAGGTCAAAACACAAACATTCCCCATGGAAAATTCCAACAATTTGGACAAGGAAATCAGAATACATAGCATATGACTTCATTTAGACACCAAAATATTCATGTTCAACATATCCCATAAATATTGACTCAAATGGCTAGAGGACACATTACTACATATGCATCACACATCCATACCCATCAACATGTCCCTAATCAAAACTTTCAATACCAATAGCATTCAAATCAAAACACGCCATACATTTCGTAACAACACATTCCACAACAAAATCAGAACATCTCTTTGCAACAAATGGGGACACATGGAATACCTATCACTCACATGTGTGATGCAACCAACAACCCTATAATTGATGCCTTGACAACACAAGTGGTGAACTTGCAAAAAACCATAGAGACTATGAAAATGTCCAACAAAAAGTCACACATGTCATATGACATATGTCCATATCCTTTCAACACAAGTCTATACATGCCACCATTCCCTCCAGGGTATGTAACACCAAATTTCACTAAGTATAAGGGCAAGACAAATCCTATTGAACACATTTGAGAATTCGTGACCAATTGTATGGATATTGCCTATGAACATACTTACTTGATGAAACTATTCTCTAAAAGTCTTACAGGACCCGCACTTGAATGGTTTTCAACTTTAAAGGGAATAAAAACATGGGACAAACTTGCAGACAAATTTGTGTGAAACTATGCCTATAACATTGACACAAACACTTCTATCACTAGCTTATGCACACTTACACAAGAAGACGCTAGAGAAAATTTTATCCCATTCTTCCAAAGATGGAGAAGCCTAGCAAGTCGTTGCCATATTGACATACCTAAAAAGGAGAAGGTTGACATGTTTGTCCAAACCCTCCTAGGACCACTAAAATATGGCTTGCAAGTTCACTGTTGCACAAACTTCACAAACTTAGTTGAAAAGGGGGTCCAACTTGAGAAGGCCCTTATTGCCAAAGGAGAATTAAAATATGGCCTTAAGAACACAAATGCAAATCCATCCATAGACAAGAGAAAATATTGGGTCAAGAATAAACATGTTACCAATGATGGCATTGTCGATGCCAAGGCAGTGAACACAATGGGTCCAGTGCTTACCCTTAAAGGAGCTCCAACGCAAAACACACAAATAATCACACAGACACCTCTTGCCAATGTCACTCAAAACAATCAAAACCAAAGGCAGCCTCATCAACCTAAACAATTTTTGAAAGGTTACACATACACACCTTTAGGTGAGCCAATTGAAGATGTCCTTAAGAAGCTCCTTCAAAATGGTTTCATCACATTAGAAGACCCTAAGCCATATGAGCCAGGACAATTTAAGCCATCTTGGTGGGATGACAATGCATTCTGTGATTATCACCGTGCAAAAGGGAATAAAACCTCCTCTTGTTGACAACTAAATAATTTGGTTCAAGACCTCATTGAAAATCACACAATTCAACTAGGTGGGCAACAATTTACGTCAAATTCAGACCATACTATTGACAAAAACCCACTGCAAGACCACGATTCAAATAATCTTTCTACATCAGGTCCTAAGAATAATAATAATCGTGCTAACTATATTTGCACTTTCTTTGACTATTCAGGAGGGACTATTATCAACCACATCTGAACTAATGATGAATACGTCAATACCATCACTATCAAAAGAGCACCTGAATGCAATGTCACTACCTATGGTGGAAAAGTCACCATAGCTGGTCCTCCTCCTCCTAGGCAGTTGAAAATTACAATACCCAATGCATCTGCTAAGCAATCACAATTTGGATCATCTGCAAAGCAGTCACAACCTAAGAGTTAGTTTAACCTCATCGACCAACTGGCAAAACACCTGCTCAAATTTCTATACTTGAGTTGCTATGCATTTCCCCCGTGCATAAATCTATACTTGAAAAAAGATTGCAAGAGTCCTTTGTCCCTCAAGACATTGATTTCAACCAGTTTGAAGCCATGGTGGGATACCTCACTACGCCCCATCATGTAACATTTTTAGATCAAGATTATTCGTCACCAAAGTTCAACCATAATGATGCATTACACATTGAAGTCTTTATCCATAACCATAAGGTAAAATTAGTTTTAGTAGATGGCAGAGCAGGACTAAACATATGCTCTTGAAAACTAGTTAAGGATCTAGGATTTTTTGATGCTTGCATAGACGCAACAAAAAGCATAGTTATAAAGGCATATGATGATGCAGAACATTCCTCTCAAGGTGTTATCACTCTTCCTATAAGATTTGGGCCAATCATTGTAGACACAACTTGCTAAGTCCTAGATCTTGAATTAGCCTATAACATCTTGCTTGGCCGACCTTGGATTCACACCCTCAAAGCCATTCCATCCACATACCACCAATGCCTGAAGTTTCCCTTTGATGGCATAGAAATTACCATATATGGAGACCCTGATCCCTTTCAATATTGTACCAATCTAAGGGGTATTTTAGAACATCAAGTACCCATCAACCAAGAAGCTCCAAGTTCCTCCTCTTCCAAATTCGTTGACCTATCCACACTTGCCTCATCATCCACATCCACTCCTTCCACATCTTCCACCACACCATCATATTTCATCCCAAAGGCTGAGTCCACTGTTATGATCCAACACCTAGGCTGTGGGGAATTTAAAGTATGGCCTACTGCATCACCAAAATTCCCAAGTCTCCTAAGGTCTATGGTCAACCCTATTTTAGAATGGAGTCTAAGGAAATTTTCAAGTTTCCTCCATCACACATCTTTATAAAATGGGGTGAAATGGGTAAAGAATACATCGAGGATATATCAACATGTATTTATAAGGACCAAGAAAGTCAACCCCCATTACCAGTTCAGATATACGGGAAAGGCTATGACATAATGAAGGAAAAGGGCTATGATGGAATTAGTGGCCTTGGTAGAAATAAGACTGGAAAGCGTGAACCAATCATGCCTCCCAATAGACCAAAACTTCTTGGGTTAGGGTATGGACTACCTGAAAATGACAATCGACGTACCGATGTACTTTCAAGTGAGTGTGAATTTTTTGAAAAGTGTTAAGACTATTGAGGAATCCCTTACCAAAACTGACTCCCATGAATGGGAATTTGGATCCCAATGATCCCTAAGTGACTATTGCCTTGATGAATTGTTCCATGAACCTGGAGAACTTACTTCTGAAGAAAAAATTTGGAAATTTTTTAAGACTGATCCAGCATCAAATAACGATAAGCCTAAGATCCCAAAGAAACAAGAAGACTGGGATAGACTCTTTTTCCCAAGGAACAATAACAAGTCTGAATCATCTTCTAGTACTACTAGCCATAACCCCGACATATCTATCCAACCATCTAACAATGAGGACCTGCCACATGAAACTACCGACCCTAATGATAGTCCTTTTGTCCCTTATTTTGACAATGAGTATGAATCAAGTGAAGAATATTGGATAGAATCCAATTGGGAATTGGATGACGAGAACTTCATTTTCAATGTCTTTGGAATCCATCTGCATGCTTTATGCATCCTCCCCACCATTCACCAATATTGATGATGGTATCTCCTTAGTTTACCCGCAACTAATTGATTGGGATCAACAAGGCCCACCTATTATGGACATATTTCAGAATGATGAGGCCATTGTAGAATTCATGGGACTACGTGAAGGCATACCAAGTGGAGATCACAAGGATGGATTTTCCATTGACCTAGATTGTGCAGCTTACATTTGGGAGACTACTCTGTCCTCTAGTCACAAAATGAAAAATAAAAATAAAACAAAAAATGACACATCTTTAGGTGAAAACCAAAAGGCGCCTTTTGACAATAAAAAAGTAAAAATAAAGGACGTATCTATGGGTGAAAACCTCTCTAAGGTGCCCAAAGATGGAGGACTGTACTTTTTTCCTGTGACTCAAGAGAGATCAAAAATTCTAATAGAGGACACCATGGAAGTCAACATATCTACAACAGAAAATCCCAAAATTGTCCTCTTTACGGCATCCTTGACAGAAGAAGAGAAACCTAAATTCCGCAAATTCTTTTCAGAGTGTAAGATTAATTTTGCATGGACATAGGCTGATATGCCTGGTTTGGATCTAGAACTAGTCTTACACCATTTTCCACTACTTCCAGATGCCAAAACAGTGAAACAAAAGCTGCGTAAAATGCATCCTCAAATCTCCCTATTAGTCAAAGTGGAATTCAAGAAATTGCTAGATGTGGGATTCATACAGTCTATAGACTATGTTGAGTGGATATCCAATCTTGTACCAGTCACCAAGCCAAATGGTTAGATCCGCATCTGCACATATTTTAGAGACTTGAACAAAGCATGTCCAAAGGATGACTTCTCGTTGCCAAACATAGACATCATAGTTGACCTTACAACAGGATATGAGATGTTGTCCCTCATGGACGGTTTCTCAAGTTATAATCAAATTCACATTGCCCCTGAAGATCAACATAAAACAACATTTACATTTCCTTGGGGTACATATTGTTGGAACGCCATTCCTTTTGGTCTTAAGAATATAGGTGCCACATATTAGAGAGCTATGAAAACAATATTCCATGACATGATGCACAAGCTAATGGAAGATTATGTGGACGACCTTTTGGCCAAATCTTTGACATGAAAGGATCATTTGAATGTGCTTGAAAAAATATTCAAGAGACTAGAAGAGTACAAAGTCTGCCTGAATCCCAAGAAATGTGTCTTTGGTGTGACATCAAGGAAGCTTTTGGGATACATAGTTTCTTGAAGAGGCATTGAGGTCAATCCTTCCAAAGTGAAAGCCATATTAGACATGCCTCCTCCAAAAGGAATAAGTGAACTTAGGACATTATAGGGTAGGTTACAATATATTTGACGCTTTATAGCACAATTAGCTGACAAGTGTCAACAATTTCAATATCTCCTATGCAAGGATATTCCCTTTGTGTGGACAGATAAATGTCAAGAGGCCTTCCAAATAATAAAGGATTATCTATTGTCACCACCTATTTTAATGCCACCAATTGAAGGTAAACATTTTATTTTATATATTTCTGCAACAACTTCAACATTGGGAGCATTATTGGCACAAAATGAACATGATGAGAAAGAAAGATCCATATACTACATCAGTCGGACACTAGTCAGATATGAGATAAACTACACAACCATCAAACGTTCTTGCCTAGCGGTTGTCTTCTCTGCCCAAACGCCAAGGCACTACATGTTGAATCACAAGACACATCTAGTCACAAAGATTGATCCCCTGAAATATCTTCTAAGTTGTGTAGCATTGACAGGTTGTTTGAAAAAATGGGTCATGATTTTAAGTGAGTACGACATTCAATATGTAGAATGAAAGGCTATAAAGGGACAAGTGATAGGGACCAACTGGTAGACACACTAGTACAAAGTGATCACCCATTGGTGGAAAAAATTCCTAATGAGTCCATATTCCATACAGAACTTAAGTCACCTTGGAGGATACACTTTGATGGATCTCATACTAGTCATGGCTCAGGAGGAGGAATATTTTTTTATCATGCCATAAGGAGACTCCATCCCTAAGTCATTTTGCATTGCTTTTCCATGTACAAATAATGTTGCAGAGTATGAGGCACTTGTTACAGGACTAAGAATGGCAATAAAATGGAAAATTAAGACAATTCATGTCTATGGAGATTCTCAGTTGGTCATCAACCAAGTTAATGATGACTATGACACCAAGGACGAGAAGTTAATACCCTAAAAATGAATGGTCAACAACTTTCAGACATATTTTCACATGTTGACTTTTGAGCAAGTTCTGAGAGCACAAAACAAGGCAGTAGATGCAATGGCTACAATTGGCTCTCTCCTAGACATTCCAAGTAATATGCCTCAATTTGAGTTCTTGGTAGAACAAATTTTGGTCCCTACAGATGACATTCCAAAATCATAGATGGTTTGTGCTTGTTGGTCCCAATTCTCCATGGTATCAAGACATTTATGACTATCTCAAGTCCCAAACCCTTCCCCCGAACCTCTCCAACAACCAACGAAAGTACTTTATCTGCAAAGTCGCCTAATACACCATCATCAGCGACACCCTATAATTTCGTAGCTTTGAAAATACCCTTCTTTGATGTCTTTGACACTAATGAAGCATGAACAACCTTATGCAAGGTACATGAGGGTATATGCAGGTCTCATTCAAGTGGTCCTACTTTAGCCAAGAAGATAACGAGACTTGGGTATTACTGGCTGACCATTGAAAAGGATGCACTTGAGTTTGTCAAGACATGTCACTAATGTTAGATACATAGTGATTTGATTCATGTGCCAGCATAGGAACTTCAGCCAATTACTTCTCCATGGCCCTTCGCACAATAGGGACTCGACTTTGTGGGCAAAATCCACCATACCTCTTCCAACGGCCACAAATTCATTATCACCACCACTAAGTACTTCACTAAGTGGATCAAAGCCATGTCCCTTACATACATAACTGGCAAACAAATTTCCAAATTTATCCTCAACTACATCATCCGTTGGTATGGTGTACACTAGTCCATCATTACAAAAAATGGGTGTCCTTTCAAAAATAAAGATGTTTGTGAGTTATGTGAATGATTTTGTATCCAACATCATTTCTCCACACCATATTACCCACAAGAAAATGGTCAAGATGAGGCATCCAATAAAACCATCATCAAGATTCTTAAGAATACAATCAATGATGCTAGTTGTGACTGGCACATCCAACTAAATCTTACTATGTTGGCTTACCGCACCAACATCCGCACACCCACAAGGGCCACTCCATTTTCCTTAGTCTTCTAATCCGAAGCCATCCTACCCATTGAGGTTGAAATTCCTTCTTTGTGAATCTCCCTGAAGGGTCTAATTGATGATGAGGAGTATAGACAGCCACGACTACATGAATTGGAAATGCTAGAGGAATGCTTACACAACACCTTGAATCATTTACAAGCATATCGGAATCGGCTCTATCGTAATTACAAGAAAAGAGTCATGGTCAAAAAGTTTGACATTGGTGACTTGGTCCTCATGCAAAATCCCAATAATTAATCTAATAGAGAAAAACCTGGCAAGTTCAAACCAAATTGGTTGGGTCCTTACATTATCACGTCCTCTTTTGGTTCTGGAGTATATCATCTAGCTACTCCAAATAGAGAACAATTGGCAGAGCCTATCAATAGTCTACATCTTTGAAAGTTCTATGCATAGCATCAGAAAGTCAAGCTAAAAACCATAAAAATACAAAAAAAATTGAAAAAAAATAAATTGTCACCCTAATGAAAACTTGGCAAACAGGCATGGTGACACCAAAAATAGTAAAGAGAAATAATTCATCTAATAGTGAAAACCTAGTAAATAGACGCTTTGGATAAGTACCATGGTGAAAACCTGACAAACAGGCGCCATGCATAGTCAATTTTACTCTGCCATCTACTGTCACTCCTTAGTCCATAATAAACACCCACTTTCTTGACACCATCTTGACACCACATCGCGAGACCCCATCATTCCTTTCATGGCTAACAATGGTTGACATCAAATCCTACATACTGTCCATTTGTCACCACAAGCATGTCCTTTATGCATCCTTCAAACTTGATTAGTCTAGGACCTGACTGGAGGCATTCCTTTATCACCCGACTGCAGTGGGTATCGCATATGATTCTGCCAATCAAAAATGTCCTAAAAAAAGACCTAAAAATCATAAAATGTCCTAAAAAAAAGACCTAAAAATCATAAAAAGACAAAAAAAAATCATAAAAAGTCCTAAAGAAAGACCTAAAAAGTGAAAAATGTCCTAAAGAAATCCAAAAAGATCAAAATATCCCAAAAACACAAAAATAGAGTTGTATCTTGTCAAGTTAGTCATGTCAGTCAGTCGTTGTCATTTGTTGAACTATGTTGTCTCTATGCATTTGCTACGTAGGAAAGGCTCATCTTTGAGCCCCCGAGATATTAGGTCAGTCCTCTTAGGTTTGTCAAAATAAAATCATGACTCAATCTTTGGTCATTATGACAAAGTCATTAGTCATGTCGAACTATAAGGTCTTTGAGTGTATGACGTAGGCAAGGCTATCTATCGATGAGCCCTTGAGGCCACACTAGGTCAGTCCATTAGGGTTCATAACATTGCACTAGCACACACCTTAAGAATCTTCAAAATCAAACAACTCACTCCAAAATAGACAAACTCTTAAACCAAACTCTGGCAATTATTTAATCAACATGTCAATCACATCAGCATGTCAACCTTGGCAATACTAGTCAATCCTATCAACTAAAGTCAAATTCAATCAACATCAATCAAACTCAATCAAAACAAGTCACATTGTCACAACTAATCAAATTGTCAAACTTTTGGTTATCCTTGATGCATCCTTATGAAGATCAACCTCTATCATTTATGCCTTAGTATGTGTCCTTCCTAGGTATCGTCATCGTCATCTAGCATTTTGAGGGATTCTCCTGATATTTGAGAATCGATCCTCTTGACATAAACATTATTTAGGATGTGTCCTTCCTGAATTTGGAAAATTTCAACATTCGACATTTTGACATCGTCAAACATGACATCTTTGGCATCCAACACCAGAAAACCTGACACCTTGACATTAAAACTCTTGACATTCAGACACACTTGACAAACATTTGTCAAACACTATATTGGTATTTTTCCTGAGATCTTTCATCATGCTACTAGTTTCTCCACAATGTCATGATAACAGGATTTAGAGAAGCAGTGATGTATCATGATCATTGACTTGTCTTGTCATTTTCAAGTAGTCATGTTGCTAGTTTCTCTAAGATGTCTTGACAACATGATTTAGAGGAGCTATGACGTTTCATGACTTGTCTTTGTCTTTCTTTTCTATCTTATGCTTGTGGTTGGTTGTGACGAAAAAGACTAGAGCAATTGCGCTCTTAGTATGAGTTGTGATCACCCTTGTCTACGACTACTTGTCTCATGTGATGGTACAACCTTGCACACCTTGATCTATGTCATATCATGGTGTTTGTTGGCCATTACAATAATCCACCCAAAGATGATTAAGAGCAATAATTGTTAAGTCTTGTGGTAACATGTTGAAGGATTTGGTTTTCCTGCTAACATTCATCTCCTTCTGTCTTGTCACCTTATCTTGTTTGTCTCATGATGATATCCTATGACATACAAAAACATAAGTGCATACATGATCATATAAGCATTGCATTAGGTTTTTACGCATTACAGGTAAATACATACATCATCCATATCATTGAAAACATATATATCATATCATAAGATTGCATTGTCCATACATATATAGTCATGCATCAACATACATAAACATGGCATCCATTACAATCATACATTATGCATCCATGTCATTATCATTAAAACATAACATCGTCATGGCATATAAGCATAAAATAAACATCACATCATCATGGCATCTTATCATAAGTAGCTATTATAAAATGCATACATGGCATAGCATATAAAAGGCATCATCATAGAAATTATAAATGCATAAATTACATCACATATGGTCATCATAACTACATCATCATAAGCATCATAAGATAAGCATATATCATAAAACATAGTACACACACAATGCATCATCATATAACATAAAACATATAGGCCGCATCAAAACTGCATCGCATATATAATCTCAAAAAAATATAATGTCACAAGATAGAGTAATTAATTATCCCAAAAATAGAGCTTGCAGGCTCAATAGTCAACATATAAAGTGTCATAACAATGAATGTCTGAAACATGATAATAAGATAACAATGTCAAATGCCCCTATGTTGTGCTCTCCTCGTCCCCTTGTAGAGAAGAGAATGGTGACCAATGACCTATGCCTAGCACTGACATAACCTATGAAGCCATAGTAGCCTGTGTTTGTGAGGATGACGGAACCGACACTGATGGCATCATCTCTATGGTAACATGCGACTATGAGGATATGGTGACGTGTGTTTGCGAGGCTCATGGGTCTATCACTGGTGGCTGACTATGTGTTGATCTATGTCCTAATCTTGATTATCCATGTGAATTCCCTAACCTGTGACTGGAGGAGTTCCTGTGATGGGACTTGTGACCTAATGTGTGCCCTGAGGAAGTTGATCCACCCACACTACTCTAGTTGCAGCTGCTATGTGTGTGGCTACTTCCTAACCCTATCCCTATCTGGCTGGATGATCTAGACAATCTAGGATCCTTCTGATCTACTGGCACCACACACTCATACAACATCTATACTACCCTCTGCTAGTGCTAACTCTGGCCAACTCCCTGGCAACATCTGCAACCGGCCCTGTGCATAGCTGTGCAAACTGACTACACCAGCTCTTCATCTCTCACCACTGAATCTCTGCCTGATCTCTCTCCACCTGGGTCATCTCAAGCTCCACTTGTAAGGCACTAATCTTCATCATGGCCTCATCCAACCTCCTCTGCATATCCTCCAACCGCTGATCTACAGTGGCATCCCATGGCAATAGTGGCACACTAGCTATCTTTAGATCCCCATTGATCATTCACTCTCGAAGTTGTTGCTCTACCTCATCCATCTCATCCCCGATATCCACATCCTCCTCATTACTAGTGTCCTCCTTACCCCCCACAACTCCCTCCTCGCCTCCTATGACCTCAAGGGCCTCCTCTGCTACGTGTACCTCCATCTCTACCTCCTCTCTAATAACCTCCTCCTATCATCCCTCTCCCTCTTGTCTCAGTCCCTCCTCTTCCTGTCTTGATCCCTCCTCCTGTCTTGGCCCCTCCTCTCTCTCCTCCTTCTACACCTCAAGGATAGCATCTAAGGCTACTCTCTCTAAACACTGTCTAACTCTCCTCGATCATCTCCCTCTATCCCCTCCTCTCCTCCTTCACCTGCCACCACCACCATCACCACCATCATCTCCTTCGTCATCCCCCGCCACCTCTCCCGCCATCCCCTCTCCCTCCATTGCCTCTACCACCATCTCCTCAGCCCCAATCTCTATGACCTCCTACTCTCAGGATGACCTCCTATGCACTAGTGCATCAGGATCAGTCAAGGGAATCGGTTTATGGGTCTGCCACTCAAGTCATAATTTGGATTCATCCCTGGATCTACAGCTCCTCCACTCCATCCCCACAGTTGTGCCACTAGTCCATCAATTTGTTGTTGAGCAAATGACACTGATATAACAGGACCCCATCCAGGCTCTCATGATGTCCTCGCGTACTCAGCTATCCCCATAGACACACCCTGTTGCTTACCAAACTATCGAAGAACTTGTTGGGGAAGGTACATCTCTATGATCAGCTAGCTTTGAATAGTCTGACCAATCAAGTACTGAAACTGTCTACAAAAGGGCAAGTGGTCTCCCTCATCAGCCCACGGCGCACAATCTTTGTATGGCCTCCACACAAATGTTGTCATTGTGTCAATCCTATGCCTCCAGTAGCCAATCTCGCCAACTCTGTTTTGTTGAAGGGCACCCACATATAAATACACATACAACATCACATCTACTAGTTGTGGCCTCTGGATTAGTGGTTGAAAGACGACGATATGCTCCCATTCCCAAATCATAAGTAAGGTTGTGCCACAACTAATGTTGCTCCCACCTCTATAGGCGACCTCGTGTAACTAATGGTACAACATGCCAAGCAAATAGGGCCCCCAAGTAAACACAACTCGGTCCTGCCACATCCGGACTAGCACATCACCCCATCCTATCGGGAATCCATGTCCCCAACGATCTGGTAACAGGACCTCGGCAATCAATGTGCACAACATGGTGTCCCACTATGGGTAGTGCTCTACAAGGTACTCCCACTGAATCTCGTACTGTCAACACCAAGGCCCCCACCGTCATCTACCTCATACAAATTTGTCATGTCCTACACTCCTCGCTAAGGATCATAAAATACTCACTCTCCTTTGATTAGAATCTGTAAAATCTAGTACATGTCCTCCAAAGTGATCATCGCCTCTCTAGTCGACAAGTGGAGGGAACAAGTCTCAGAGTTCCATCTCTCGGCCAGTGTTGTCAGTAGCCCCCTATTAGCCCAGATAATGGGAATATAGGTGACATAGTACAACCCCAGTCGCATCAATTGTCTCTGGTCTCGAACTATCAGCTAGTCCCAAAACACGTATGTGGATGGTCTGAACTCTCACATGTAAATCGGTGCTAGTTGTTTCTGCACACATGAATAAATGAGAGTTAGCACATTCTTGAAAATCATTATTACCATCTATCTAGCCAAACATGATCAGAAAGTAAGTCTAAAGCTAAGTCAACCCTAGTCAAAGTCTAATGTGTTGTGTTGACTTTGTTTGTGTCGTAGTTTGGCATTTGTGTCATTTTGTATAGCAGTTATGTCGCACTATGGCACTTGCATCGTTTGGCATCACAAATGCATCATCCTTAAGTGATTGTGTCGCTCCACAATCAAATGTGCCATCGTCAAAACAAGTGTGTCACTCTGCTTTGTGTATGCATTGCAATATCACGATTGTGTCACTACACCTATCATGTGCGCTATAAGACGGCAGATGAGTCCCAACTTTTCAAAAATGTGTCACACTAAAACAAGAATCTAACAGACCCCTAACTTTTGCGTCACAATGCATCAAATGCGTTGAACGTGACTTCAAATGCGGCTAACACGAATGCATATGTGTCACAGCGCATTCTTCTAACTACCCTAAAACCCTTGAAATGCATGTAAAAAGACAAAATGACAAAGTGGGTTCGAGGTACTTACCGGCGAGTCCGCGCCCTCTGGCCATTGGAATGTCCTGACAATGTAGTCACAGTGCTCTATGACTAGAATCACCATCTTCGCCACCCACTCTCCTCGCTCTGAGCTCTCCAAATTTGCAAGTGTGAATGTGAAAATGAATTGACTTTTACCCAATTTTCAACCTATTTATAGAGTCAAAATGTAATTTTTCAACCTTTTTATTATTGGAAGCTCTTTTGACCACCTTTGATTGGCCCATTGACCGCTTAAGTCTGTCAAAATTCGAGACCGCTTGCACCATTGTTTTTCTAGTCATCATATTAACTTGTCGGGACACTTTCCAAATTTTCCCGTCACTAGGCCAAAATTTAAAAAATTTCCTCGAGGGGGCAATAGATACTTCGTACCTTCACTGGGGCATTTTTCTAACTGAATTTTCTTTGTCACAATGCGACAAGTTGCATTATGACAAAGAGGGGAAAAATGTAGACACATAAAAATGACCTAGGCCTGCAAACTCTATTGTCACCATATTTTTTCTTGACATAATTAAAATATTTATGTCCTTAGTCCACTTTCAACTATTAATTAAATAATTCATGTCTTTATTCTTTTTTATTATTTAAATTTTATTTATTTATCTAAATATGTCACTAATTGTCTAATGTCTCTCCATAATTTTAAAATAAATTCCTTAATTTATTTAATTATCCTTGTCCACTAATTTCTTCATGATTATTTAAATAGATAAATTTTATTTATTTATTTAAATACGCCATTAATTCTTAAAAGTCTTCTTATAATTAAATAAATTCTTTAATTTATTTAATTAATGTCCACCTTGGCATTTTCCCCATTTTAAATAAAATTATTTATTTAAAATTGGTCATTAATTCTTAAAAGTCTTCTTATAATTAAATAAATCCTAATTTTCCCTCTTTTTAGTAAATAATTCAAATTAATTATTTACTATCACATGACCCCACATTTTGCCCTTTTTTCCTCCAAAAATCAAGTAACTTCTAATATTATTTGATTTTCTAGCTTTCTCTTTTTCTATGCCATTCTTATCTCCTTGTCACATGCATTGTCAACCCTTGATTTGATTTTCTCAAATTGAATCTTGTCTACTCATTTTAAATTTGACCTAATATTGCCCTAACCCTAATTTTGGGTTGTCACATTGAATCTTGTCCATTAATTCTAGGGCATTTGTCAATTTTCAATCTTGGCCATTCATCCAAAATTTCATTTTCTATAAAATGGTAATTTTGCTCTCATTTTGTCATCTCATGCTATATAAGCCTCATGCTATCTACATCTCATGCAATCTTGTCTTAGGCACTCTTAACATCTTAGCATTTTGGCATTTTGGCATATTTTAGCCATAGTTCATAGGTGCTTACTAGTTGCATAGTTGCATAGTATTGCATTTCATATCAAATCCTTCAATATTTTGCTTTGGTCTTGGCATTGTCACATATTGCTCACTCAAAATCTAAGGGAAAACTACATATTACAACAAATAGAGAAGGTGTAATGGAGGTCAATCATGGAGGTTGAAGACTTAAGGTGATATTTTTGTTGTTTTCATGTTATTTTCTTCTTTGTGCTTCATTATTGCTTTGGTTTTTGATTTATTTAGCTACTAATCTGCTAACCTGGAAATTTCCCATAGTTACAATGTGAACACTAATTCATAACATTCCCCCCTAGCGTGAACATGGTAAGAACTCACACGGGCTACATCTGTAATAGGCCCAACTCTCTTCAGGCTCGTGATCTTGATTCAAAATGAAAGGAACCTCCCATCAACCTTTCATGGTTTTCACACAGGCTTACCACAAACCTGAACAGGAACAGGAACCCACTTACTATCCACCTTGTGTGGTTTTCTAGATCCTCCCACAAACCCTTTCAAGATCCATGAACTACATTACATTAGTGCTTTTGTTCATTACACTTTTACACTAGGGGATTACATAAGAAAATAACACACATAGAAAATGAAATTCCACCAAAGCTAATAAGCATCCCCGTCGTTGGTGACTAACGAGAGGACACTGATTGTCCTCCAACCTTCAATGCCTCCATCCTCCAATATAACAACCTAATTGAAAGCCAATGCATCCATCAAATCATTCAATTTCTTATTCTTTTCATATTTGCTAAGCTTGATGTAGTGTTGCACTATTCCATGCAATGTCAATTTTTCCTCGTCATCAACATATGTCTCCATTGGATCTTGCATAAATCTCTTGCAGGCTGGCCGAATTTCTTTGCTCAAAGTTGCAGAGAACATCGCTACTTGTTTATCATGGGGAGTCATCCTGAAAATCTCTTGTATGTCTCTCTACATGTCAAGAGATTCTAGCATTTTATCACACTCGTCAAGAATAAAATTTCTAACACTTCTAAGATTTAGTTCTCTATCCGTTGCCAATGCCAAAACTCATCCAAGTGTTCCAACAACAAGATGAGAGCATTCATTTTCCAGCAATTCCTTGTGAACTCTCACATGCACACCTCCATAGAATACTACAACAATCTTTACATCTGGCAAGTAGGTGCTAAACCTCGCAAATTCATGGCATATCTAATATGCCAACTCTCAAGTATGGCACAACACAAGGGCATCGAGTTGCCCTGCAACGGCTTCAATTTGTTGAAGAGTTAAAAGCACAAAGATGACAGTCTTCCACAATCTAGACTTTGCTTGGAAAATCACATCCATACCAAGAATGGCCTGAGGAATGCACTCCTGTTGCACTTCTAAAGGATGCTCAAATCCAAAATAAATAATAGCTCGAAGAAGTTTTGGTTTAAAAAAAAATCTCTAAATCTTGAACTGTGGATACTAACGTAACCTCTCTTAACGGTCTCAACAACTACCTTAGAAGCGGTGAGATTAGGGGTAGTTTCTTCATCCTCTTCGTAATCAAGAAGCTCCTCCTTGTAAGTGTCGTTCTTCGTCAAGTTCTTTAAAGAATGGGCACTGCAAATTGAACGTGGGAGTCGAAGGAGGAAAGACAAAGGATTTGAAGTCCAATGTAGTGCGTTGAAACCACAGGCTCAAGAAAACCGATAGTGTTGAAAGAATTTGATGCAATACACATTGATATCAAATGTAAATAAATCTGAGAACTGATGATAATCACACTAAAGCATTGGGTGCAGCTACGCAAGGAATGAGACCTACAGAACTACAACCACTCGTACACTATTCCTATCGTGTATATGGATGAAAGATCCAAATGGGATTCAATGAGGAATAATATCAATCTACATATTACGAGACAATAGATAATGCTATTTACCCCAAACTTTCTCTCACAAAACCATTATAGGCAGAGGAATAACATAGCTCTAATACCATGTCAGAGATTTTAGGTAGAATAATAGAGATATTCAAAAGTTTTACATAGAAATAATATTGTGTTTCTATTCCACACTCTTTCGTTCAACATGAATTACATATATAGATTGCAGTTTTCCTATAATCTAGGAAACCATTTAACTATAAAATATATTTAAGTGGGGTGAGTACAACTCACGTAACCTACTAAAAATACTATTTAATATGAGTTGTTCACTCAACCAACTCATTTACATATAGTAATATTACCACATCATAATTTATCAATAACCATGTGAACACTAATTCCCCATAGTTGCAAGTGGATTTTATGGGCACCCATGCCCATTTATTGTCCTTTTCTAATGGATCCATACCTAATTGTGATTTTCATGGGACCCCTCCATCCTTTCACACACAAGCATAATAGACATTCATTACTAGGGTTTGGGTGTTGAATGGGTCGACTATCTTCCTGGGCATGTTTTATGAGTTGTTCCTGAACTAAAAAGGCAACACTTGTATATTTTTTCTAGTTAGTTCTTGTTTCTTTTGGCCTAGCAAAAAGTTGTCTTGTAACTCTTTTTCAAGGGATTCTTGCTCCTCTTTGCACAAGAAAAGGTTGCACAAAAAAAGCTCCTTTCAAATTAATAGAAGACAACAACATTCCTTCTTCAACATTTTTGTCTCTCTTCGCATTGAATTTTTTGATGTTGTAATTGTGAATTCATGTTTTGAATCCTTTTTTATGTCTCATTCATGCATCTTGGAGCAAGGGTTTCATGTAATGCAAGTTATATGTTGTGTTGAACAGTTTCAATAGGTTGTAGTTGTAAGAAACCTTTGTTTTTCCTTCAAGAAATCTTTGAATCCAAGCCTTCATATAAATTACTTATGTATTGCTTGTGTGAGCTGAGGTTGTGAGAACAAAAGGTCTCTTATTAATGTTGATTGCGAGTTGGAGCAACAAGTAAACCTACATTTCTAGTGTATCACCTCTTTAGTTTTAGGGTTTTCATTTTGAACATCCTTCTTCCCTTCTCCTTGAGAGTTTTAGTAGCTTTAGGTGATCCATCAAGGAAACCAACCCACTCTGAAGATTCATCCTCATTATAAGCAACCCACAACTTGAGGATGTTTCTATGTTTCACAAGATAGTTGAGTGCATACTTAGCTAGGGTGCAATTTTAAGTGACAACATATACATCAACATCAAATAAATATCCCTCAATCCTTGACACTGAATTGAAGAAGATCAATTATATGTGCACTCAGTATCAAATGGATGACCCTCAAATTTCAACATTTAGTTGAGAAAATATTTTTCTATATCCAATACCAAATTAACACTTTCTTCCTTAACACCGCATTAAAGAAAGTTGATTATCCGTGCCGCTTAGATTACCAAATAGATACTCCATAATCTTTGATATCAAATAGAAAAAGATCGATTATCCAAACACCTCTCAATACTTAATTATTAATAAACAAACTGTCTTTACACACAATCCAAAAGAAAAGAAAAGCGGGCATGAAGAGTGCTTTGATTTCAATGGAAATAAAAGCAAGCTCGTTGCAGGACGGTGGAGTATATTCTTGGCGTTGAAGGTAAAAGCCGGTTTCGGTTTGAAACGTTCACATGAACATCGACGGCGATCTTAACGAGGTTCGACAGTGGAATAAATTCCAAAAGCGACCAACGACCTTCCTACGCAACTTGTAACGCTTTACCGCAAAGCGACACCCGACCAAACAATCAAAGGAGGAATAGGAAGCTTCCTTGCAACTGCAACCAACGCTCGCACATTATAAACGAAAATGGATCTGAAATCTACGCACGTCAAGAATTTTCTTCTTATTATTAAATTGTCCTTTTGCTGGTGCATTCAGACCTTTACTCGATGAAAATCTGCATGGTTTAGAGAGATTGTTTATCCGATTGTGTTAAGGCTGTCATAATAGAATATAATGTCTGAGAGAAGCTTGCGACAAGCGAGATCGAAGAGGTTTGAAATTCGACAGAAGAGTCGCGAAAGAATAGGTCGAACTCGGAAAGGAAGGGACAGTAGTCGAAGTTGGAGCAGCAAAGAATCGACCCCGGGACGTGCGGCAACACACAGAAGAAATTCTGCTTCGAGAAGTGAAAGGAATGCCCGTGGTGTTCTGAGGAGGACAGCATCTGAGCCGAATTTGTGGCAAGGTGCTTTGCATTGGGATGATGAAGATTTGGGAAAGGAGGGAAAGATGAAGAGAAAGGATAAACTGTTGTGGAGGCCGCAGACTCTGTCAGATCTATTTGATGGCTCCTACACCATTTCACCCTTACCCCCGAGGACTCCTGTTGCTTCTGTTTTCATCAAGCCTGAGGTTAGCTTTTCCCTGGTTCGTTGCAGTAAGTTTTGTTTTATATAGGAACATGAATATTTTTTTTCGTTTTTTGGGTTATATGTACCGAAGTTTGCTGCATATGATTGAAACTTTTGAAGGAAAGCCCAAGCCAATCCCAAGCCAAGGTGTTTGCTTTTTAGTCTACCGCATATCCTCTACTAGGAATAGATACATACATATACTTTTGAATTCCTAATTGTATATGTATGCCTACAAGGTAGGGACTAGAAAGGTTGAAGTGCATCAATGGATACATTATGTCCCAGGCACAATGACTGCCCTCCCATCAAAAACATCGGCCACACTCCTAATGTATATGGGAGTTAATCTAACTGTTGATCCTCGGACATTTTGTCCTCGTATCAAAGGCATTAGCCACTGGAGCATATGGATCCATATTTCACTTTTGGGGGTGCGTTATGTTCTAGCTGATTCAAAGGGCGGGTTATGTTCTAGCGTAAGGGAACTAATTTAATCGTTTCTCTTGAAGGCAAGTTATGTGCTAGATGCTTCAAAAAGGAACAAACCCACAACCACCTCCCGTCAAAAGCATTAGCCACACTCCTAGCATATTTGAGTTAATCTAATCACTGCTCTTCGATAAGGTTTTGTATCGACTGTTTTAAAAGGGGATTAATCCACAGCCTCCTTCCATTAAAGGCGTTAGCCACAATCATAGCATATGGGATTTATTCTTACCGTTGCTCTTGGCGGCAGGTTATGTGTTCGATCCTTCAAAAGGAAATGATAGAGCACCTTAATATTCCCACTATGCACTTGTGCATGCTGCCATGTATAATGTTTAACAGCTGACCATTTTGTCTCGGTGAAAATCCAGAACAGAACTTGCCAGTTGTTTACATTTAGTCAGCTGCATTATTTTCTTCGCATCTAATTATTGTGTGGGAAATTTACTCGCAGGCTATGTTCTCTTGCCACATGGTAACTAACTTTTTAGTGGTTGTTATGAAAATTCGATTACCTTTGAAATGAAATAAGTTTGTGAACGGGACCCCAAAGGTAAAACTGTGTTTTTGACGGAGGCTTTTAAAACAATGAAGTGTATATTGAGCAGCAAGAAGAAATTTGCTGTAATATAGCTTCCTTCGAAGTTGCTACTTTTGATTAGAAACTTCCATGCTTTTAGAAGCTTGGCATCTTCAAAGAAAGCATCTATAGAATCAACCCTTAAAGACTTGCATTACCTGAATTTCATTATATGCTGATGTTGTCTAGGCAAGGGGGTTCACTGAAGGACGATCTGGACCTAGCAGCCTAACACTTACTAACTAAAGCACACAGACAATGGAAGCAAAGACAACATTATTTGATTTAAATTGACACATCTATCTAAAATAGGCTAACAAATGTGCTCACAAGAGCCTACCAAATACACAATTCAATAATGAGCTACAGGACTGTTCTTTGCCCTAGAGGGTTGATTCTCCGGAATAGATCCATCTCCTTTGTCTTCTCCCTACCCATTCTCTCGAACACAATCGGCCGCTTAGCTTGATTCCCCTCTTTTCTTTCCTCTCTGCACTTTCTCTGAAAGGAATAGTGCTACTTGCCAAAGAGTGTTCAACCCTCTCCTACATTCCCCCTTTCTTTGGCTGGAGGATTTCTCTGTCCTCTTTTCACTCTCAACTTGGGGAATCTACCCTTTTCCCTCTTTCTAGTAAAGGAAACACTCTGCTTGCCCAAGAAGGGTTCCTGCTGGAAGATGGACGGTTGCCTTCCTAAGCAATGGTTGTCCATGTATATCTGCCAAGATATTGTTTGCCAGCCAGAACGTCCACAAATACCTTGTGCCAGCAACCAAATGCTCAAATGACCAACCGCGTGGAAGAATGAGAACTACTACCAAAAAGTGAAAATGAAACATCACGGCCCAGCAAATCATTCGCTAGGAGTTGGAACACAAGAAAACATCTGCCCAAAAGAATATCAGCTGACGCCATACCGAAGAAGATGAACAGTCACACCAGGAATAAGTGAGCAGCCACCAAAAGACAATGATCAGATGCCCTAACACCACCAAAGATAGAAAATACAACAACATGGTCACTTTAGGAAGTTTATCGGTGGCTAGGTGGAACAATGACCGCAAACAGATCATGTCCATTTAGACGTTGACTATATTGCTGAAAGCAATGGTAATTACATGAACAAATTGACCCGACTATGACATGACTCCAAAGACCTGGAGCATGCTATCAAGTTGCCTACAACTGTCTAAAAAACACCTTCAAGAGCTAACATACCTGTAGCAACTTCCAATATACTTGTAGAACACAATATAACAACTGCAATACCTTGCAGTGAGCCTTGCACAATATCTATGGTAACCTGTACACAACATGGAGACAATCTATACTATATAACAAGTAGGTTTGAGCTCTAAGAGAGCACCTACAAGTAATCTGTACCCGATCTGTAACAACCTGTACCCAATCTGCAGCAACTTGTACCCACCTTCCAAGAATGCATTTTTTTGATGAAAAGCCTATGAGACAAACAATGGCAAAAACTCTGAAGGTAACTTTTTTTCCTAGTGATGCAAGATCATTTGTGGATCTGAATGTTCTTACATCAAATGTAAGTTAATCTATGACAGTGTCATTCTGTTTTTTCCACCTCTTAAGTGTAAAACAAAAATAAAATTTCATTCTTATGTTGGATCAGGGAATGTGATCCAAAATGTTGATGATAAAATCTTCTATACGATTATCTTCCAAAAGCTTGTTACATATTTTCATGGATTGTGAAAACCTTATGTCCTTAATGGATATAATCTCTCACAATCTTCCTTGGTTGTTCAGTGTCATTCTGTTTTTTCCACCTCTTAAGTGTAAAACAAAAATAAAATTTCATTCTTATGTTGGATCAGGGAATGTGATCCAAAATGTTGATGCTAAAATCTTCTATACGATTATCTAAAGCTTGTTACATATTTTGATGGATTGTGAAAACCTTATGTCCTTAATGGATATAATCTCTCACAATCTTCCTTGGTTGTTTTCGTGCAACCAGTTTCACATATGATTCAGATTTGATGTGAGTTTGCCCTCAGTCGGACTATCAGCAATTTTGCCCTCCATTTGATTCCTGCCCCTATGTAAGCATTTTGCTTGTGCTATTGTAAGAATATTATTCCTACTAACGTCGTAAACAAATTTCCTTTTATAGAACTATTCAGAGTAAATGGCGTTCTAGATTCAGCAGGAAAGTTCCAAACTAAAGATGATATCAGCTGCTTTCATTTCCTTACCTTTACATTTTACATTTTACTTTCTTATTTCCCCTTCCCCAACAATTCGTTGGTAAGATAAGAATATGGAGCTGCATATGTAATTATTCTAATGTGTTGCTCTGTTGCTGTGGATGGTCAAGGCTGTCGAACCTTGTGACTATGTATGCTTTTCCTAGTGAGAATGTGCATGAAACCCCCAATAACAATCCCCTCTAAAAGTGTATTCGAACTGCTGGATTTGAGGCTAAAACTGTATTTGTAAAATGCAGATAACCTTTGCAGAATGCGACAAATTTCTGGTGACTGTCACAGTGGAGGGAAGCACTGGACCCATTAAACTGATTGTGAGAAAAGAAGACACAGTCACTGATTTGATCAAATTGACAATAGATAGCTATGCTAAAGAAGGTCGCCATCCAGTGTTGGATTCAGACATCAACTTGTTTGAGTTGCATCTCTCAAATTTTAGCATGGAAAGTAAGTATTCATAAGCAATCATTTCCTTTTTCCCATAAATTTCTGAAATTGAGAGATTGCCAAGACCAACTCATGTGACTTTTCTGATGTTTGAACCACTGGCTAGATGATTGATGAATTTCTAATTTTTTTCAAATTATATATAAAAGTATCTGCGGGTAAGGCATTAGTCATTGTTATCGCCTTACCTGTTTCTCGCAACTATGATGATGCAATAATGCAAGATCTCTAAAACTGGTTCTTATTGTCTAAAGCTGTTACTATTCCCAGCATTTGAAATTATTTAATTACGCCCAAGATTTTTATGATTTTCTCATATATTATTAGGCAACCATTCATTATTTAGAAAAACAAATTATCTAGAAACGTTGCTTTACATTGATCAATGCAGGTCTAAAAGGATCAGATGGAGTAGGAGAATTGGGGAGCAGAACATTTTTCCTCAGACAAGAAAACCATTGTGAATCTGAACCATCCCTGTTCACGCCCACGCTCGGCCCCTTCTTTCCTTCTTTCATTGTTAGGCGAATGAAGAAAATTGGCAGGAGAACCAGAAAATTTTGGAAGATACTAGACTGCATGGTCTGCAACTGATCATTCCATCTATGTTATTATAATTTAGTTCTCCATTTGAGAAATTTGTATTTTAGTATGTATATGGTAGAAAGCATCAAAGAGGCTGCATTTTATAGGGCCCAATGCTTTCTTTCCTTGAGAAGCAATCTAATAATTGCTTGTATAATAGTATCATTCTTCTTAATTGTCCCCAACCGATCTGTGTTCAAATTGTAAGTAAAACATCTTGTAATTCATATTCAGGGAGAGCTTAGATGAGCTCCTGACTTCAGATTTATTGGATGTAGAAAATCCAGGGTTTTAATGACTCTGCACTGTCTCCCATCAAGATACCAATAATGAAAAGGAAAATCATTATTGACAAACAGATTTTGTAGTTTCCCTCTCCCTGCTAGTCATATAAATTAGTGTCTTAATGATTTTGATTCCTGTTCAGAAGTTTTCAAAGTTAAGAGCGCTATTCGTTAAAAGAAGTTGTATGGCTATGATTACTAAGAAACTTGCAAATTATGCATTGTTATTGCTTATATGACATAAAAGTTAGTCCCAAGTTCCTATGGAATTAGGCAAATCTCAAATCTTTCATTCTATTGTTAATTTATCGTGGTCATAATTTTCATTTGCCTCTCCCATCTACCTACCTGAATATTTGTTGTTCTTTCCTTCTTCCACCAGCACTTCTAATTTGTAAAAATAAGTGCTCAGTGGATCCTAGTTGGAGTTGATTTAGTGTCGTTTTTCTTGCATTAAAAGCTTTTGGTTACGTTATGCGTTTTAGACAATGTGTGTAGACCATAACTAGGATTTATACGGACCACTCCATTCTAGCATATTAGCCACAAAGGAACTGCTCGCTTGAGTTAGATTATTGGTTTTCTTGGGACCTCCATTAGAGCACAAACACAACAAATTCAAAATTATTTGGGGCCTCAATTTGAGCATAAATGTAACAAATTTTGAGTATCATACATTGTGACATTAAGATTGAAATTTGCTTACTTCACAATTTTCATCTTACATTTTTGCACTCATTTTGGCCTTCAACCCATTTTCTAGCCTTTTTATTTGTCAAATATATGCTAGAATTGGAGTAAAAAGCCTTAGGACCTTACCCCTTGCCTATTCTTAAAGTTTGAAGTATTGATTCAAGCAAGATACAAGTGCCTCCAAATGCGCGTGTGTGTTCAAATTTTAAGTTTTGGTTTTGACCGTCATTAAAATCTTAATTCCCACTACTTTCTTAACAATTCCTTGCTCAAATTCATCCATAAAGTTGATTTGAAACCCATTTATTAGATACCCATCACAAAAGTTCTCTCAAACTCTCATACTTGATTTCTCTTACTGAATTTTAAAAAGGAGACTCCATTACTTGCAAGGCAACAAGCTTTCTAAGTGAAGATCTCAAGATTGAAGCTCTCATTGTGTTTATGCCATAGATGCACCCCATTGATTCCTTATATCATCATTCTCTCTCCATAGATCTCATCTTGATCCCTAAGCCATATATATATCATTTATTTTCCTTCTTCATTATGCCATAGTTTCCAAAACTCTTTCTCACTCCCTTCATGTTGTAGATCTAAGGTTTATTTCTTGCCCTAAGTCTCTCCTCATTGCATATCTTGTGTTCCTTATTCCTATTTTCCTTCCATCACTTGAACATGCTTATGTTGGGAAAGGTGTCTTGACTTTCCATTCTATTGTTTCAATCATTAACTATTTGTCTGTATTAATTAATTTAGCCTCATATTGAGAAATGAAGTGTTCCTCTTTATGTTGGCACTATTTGCCATATGTTAAGTGCTTTAGGAGGTGAGCAGGAGGTGTTAGGAATAGGATCATAGAGAAATATACAATAAAATGAATGCAAAAATAAAATATAAAGTAACACAAAAACACAAAGACAGGTATATGTGGTTCATCCAAAATGGGTTATGTCCATGGAGAAACAACCAATCCTTTTATTCCGTCCAGCAAAAATGAAGGGATACAACCTATAGCACATATGGTGTAACTTCCTCTTCTCTTTATCACAATCTTCTAACACAATACAATACAATCTACAAGAGTAATACAATGCCCTCACATAAAATGAGGGGTTGCCTTCTAGGATAAGAAAAGCCAACATTATCTCTATTGTTAGATTTGTGACTTAATGATGAACGGTCCACATTTACAATGAATATATATTTAGGGGCACTACCTTCGAACCCCCATCAAAGCATGCAACCCCCAAACCCCTCGTCAGGGGGATGGTCCTCTTGAACCTTAAAGGGGGGGTACCTCACCTTGCACCATCCCACGCTACAAATATTAACCAATAAGATCAAGCTCCATAATCAACAAGAGGTTGTAAGAGCATCTAATGTCATTATGGAATTGTAAGACGAGAGTAACTTATGACATGCAAGTGTTGAAGCAAACAAAATTTAAAAGCAAGAATAATGATAACTTCCACAAGTGAACAATGAGCACAAAAAGCATGTTCATCAAATAAAATGAGAGTTTGTAAATGTACAATGAATGCCTTGCATATAAAGGCAAGGTAGAGGAGGTAGGAAGGTAGGCTACTTGTGTGAAAGAGAGGAATGGCTTTAGTATCGGATGGGGAATTATGGGGAATGAAAGTTGTTGAATCGGCAAAGTCACTTTGATAATAACCTCGACATACGATAGGAAGGGCCTCCCACACAACTATATCCACCCACCCACCCCAACTGTAATTGGAGCTCGAGATTCTATACATAACTCTAAACTTTGGATCAATTCATTGATCTACAAAAGTAAAATTGTTTACTTGTTAGTGGAAATGTCAAAACTGTAGTTTCACCCCACCATATCAAGATAGGGGAGACAAGGATATTCAACCCTCCTCTTGACTCAAGACTTAAGGGTAGCGTAATTATATCTAGTTAGTCGGCACTCAATTGAGCTATGTGACTACCTATAGTTTTCAATCTATCGAACCCTCCTAAGGCTAGGGCGTTTATGTTATGCTCTCAACCACCCAACCCATTGATTGGCCACATGTTTTTAGATCTTAGGTTGCCCATAACTCTCCTATCAATCTAGCTCTAACTTCAGCTATAAAGGATTAAGGATGGAAGGTGGGAAAGCACAAATGAAGGGTGGATACCAGCATGTATGTAAAGCTTGGCCACCTCAAACATTGGGTCAACTATTTACAATTGACTTGACCACCTAGGGACATACTAGTAGATAACATTTATGCTCTTGATCGCACCCAACCGCTTCTCTATTTTGATCAAGAGGAGTCTTCATTTCCAATCAAGATGCTAATCAAGAACTATAGTTCTCAATTTGCATAAATAAAGTCTATGACACTCCATTCCAATCAAGCGAGCAAGATGTGGTGCAACTTGTCCAATAAAAAAAGGTGCTTGCTTCTAATCAAGCAAGATATCGATGTCTAATTAGATTAGATGGAGTATTCATGATGGACCTTTCTCGAACTCGCGAGGGGGAGAGGCGTTGTCCATTTGATAACTTTTGGGGTGATCATTCAATTGACATATTAGATTACAAAATCCTTTACGTTCAGTTAGGGTGATCTCCATTGACATCATTCTTCTCCACCTACAAGGTAATCATCACGACATTACCTACATATAAATATCAATTAATATTTGACACAACATCCATCTGGCTCCTCCACAATATGACATTCAATCTAATCTCCATATACCATGAGCCACATTTGAGGTGATTGTCACTCAAGGTGGTTATCTTATCTAGGGTTCTCATCTAGGGAATTCAATCACCCCACCTCTTCTCAACTATAGTGGGGCCCATCTATAATACAATATTTCTCTTTGGGTTATAGCTTGTCTAGGGTTCTCATCTGGGGCATTCAATCACCCCACCTCTTCTCAACTATAGTGGGGCTCATCTATGATATAATATTTAAAGTAGATTGTCTACATTTGTTGATTGACAAATCGCTTGAGGTGAACTATAACTAGGGCATATAGCTTTTATTTATGATCTATATTCCATATGCCTTGTTGTGAATATCAACATATGCTTTCCATAGTTATGTATTTTATATGCAATGCAAATTCATTGTTTTATATTCTATATGCAATACAAATGAATAGCCCTACCAATCTCCCTTGCTTCAATCTAGGTATCCACTTCTTGTTCCCACTAGGTATACCTCTCCCTCCCACTCGGATAATAGTGGTTTGGGTGGAGAACTTAAGCATCTAATCCAAAAACATTAAACTTTAGAGCATTCACTCTATAGCTATTCAATCAAATCCAAAGGGAATCGAACTTGGGGGTTGGTGGGAGGTAGGCAGGGCAACCAACTAATCTTCTCAATTATGTCCATGGGGTTTTGGGCTTACTAGGCTTAAAGGGGTTTGGGGTTAATGACCCTAATGGGGTTCCTACCCTTCCTTCCCCAATGGGATAAACTAAAATGAAGGAACCAAGAACAATCAAGAAAATCTATATGTAACACTCTAGCATTTTACAAATCATGTTACTCGATTACCAACTAAATAGCTCCAATCAAATTCCCATTAGTTTCACAGAACTTATTGACGTATTCATCTCTTAAAACTTCATATGTCACACATATATAGATATGGCCTCCCCCACCCCTCAAAATGGGTCCTAATTTCATTAAAAGGCCAACAACCTTTCCTTAAATAACTTTTGTCGCACCTCGTTTTTGCACCAAGTTGATTTTTCTATTTTGACTAATAAGTTAGATACTTTGATACATGCTTTATATTATGTTACTAAAACTATGTTTCATGGACACCTGTACTATGATTGATTTGCTTTATTGTGTTAAGCCAAAGGAAAGTATTAGTTTGATATGGATTAGAAATATGTAAATGTGAAATTATTATTTTTATGATGAAAATGAATGATTTATATTGTGATATTATATTATGATTTTAGACTAACTACTTTGTTGGTTGAATGAGGTGGATGTAGGAAATAAGTTTTTTCCCCTCCCAGATAAGGAGGGAGAGCATCACCAGAGAGAGGGAAGCAGGTCCAGAAGAATGGTATGATCACCATGAACCCGAGAAGTCCTACACACATACACATTAAATAATGCCTTGTTGTGTAATTATATAGGTGTTCATCTTGAGTTACATGATTATTATAGTTTCGGTGATTCTTATCTTTTTGGTCATATTTCTATGAAAAAATGTTAAGACTTCTCGTCTTTCATATTTTTTCTGTTCTACCTTGATAGGATCTTACCTCGAGAAGTTTACATGATCTTTCATGTAAAAAAATGTTATGTTTCATATATTTATCGTGTGTAAGAATATATGATTAGTTGCATATGAGAAAAATACCTTTACATGATCATATATATATCAACGTGGAGATTGAAATGAAGGCTAGTACTTGAGTTTAAGCAAATAGCTCATTTAACATCTAACTCCATATAGCTGACAGAGTGGGTGGCATTAATGGTATTTACTGCATGCTAAGTGAAGTTAAGAGGAGCTTTTAACACTCCCACGAGGTATGTAGAATGGGATATGGTAGCATGCAGAGAAAGGAGAAGAAATCGAAGGGTTTAACCAAGATAAAGGAAAAGAAGAAATGGTTTTTTGAAGATACGTACATGCGGGTGGTGGAGAGCAAGGAGAAAAGATGAATGAATTTAGCATTGTGTATTTGGTGTTTTTGATAGTGAACCCGGTATGATTCGAGAACACACTCTCTCTCTTCTCTCATTTTGATGTTGAACTAATATGCAAATGATTAAGAACTATTTGTGAAGGAATTCAAAATCTTCCTTAAAATGCTCATTTGAATTCCATGAGAAGTTTATAGATCTTTTAAGGTCTGTATACTTTGGATTAGAGAATAAAAAACCCTCATGATTTTTAGCCATTGTAAATCTTAAGAATGATTATAGTGAACTGTGAAGTCTTGTTTTGCATACATTGTATTACAATGTTAAAAACCCTTCCAACATGATTTGGGGTTTAAGATTTTATTGGGAAATATGTCGACCCTTAAGTTTGACCTTATTCTGATCTTACCAGTAGGAGTTTGGGGGTTATGAAGGTTTTTATTTTTCTTGCATATACTCTATTCATGATAATAAGACCATGTAGGTCTATGGTTAATGCAAATAGTCAACAAAAATTGTGTACAGACTATGTAGGTATGTGGTTATAGCAAATACTTTGCAAAAAGTGTGTTGAGGCCATGAAGGTTTGTGTTATCCTTATGCTTATATGTTAGATCAAATAGGTTTTTGTTTATTGCTAATGCTATGCATAATATGTTGCATATAGGTCTCTATTTAATGCAAGAACTTTGCATAATAAGTTAAGATCGTGTGGGTCTCTGTTATTTTAAAGGCTTTGTATAATATATGTTAAGATTGTGCAATTTTGTAATCATTCATAAATTTTATAGTATGTCATGAGATTGTATAGGTCTAGGAGCATCAAGCTCGTTATTTTGTTTATGACTCTAAAGATCAATTCCAATGCAAACCATGTTATGCATAATAAAAACCATATATGGTCTTTACCTCTCATACATAGCTAAATTAAGATTAGCATGTTATATGTGTTCATTAAGCTTTGTATGATTGTTTGTAGAGACCATTATAGGTCTAAACTCTTTTGAAAATATTTGAGGTAACAATAAGAAATGTAAGTCTGAGTTTGGGAAGTTTTACTCGTATTCTAGGGGATATTATCATCCACCTGATTTAGGAAGTAATTATAATGTTTATAAGAATATATAGATCTGCCCATTATTATTGAAAGTAAATCTTTATTACAGGAATTGCTTATGGTTGCATAATTATAAAGGTTTGTGCTTTGTATGATTGTTTGTAGAGACCATTATAGGTCTAAACTCTTTTGAGAATCTTTGAGGTAACAATAAGAAATGTAAGTCTGAGTTTGGGAAGTTTTACTCATATTCTAGGGGATATTATCATCCACCTGATTCAGGAAGTAATTATAATGTTTATAAGAATATATAGATCTGCCCATTATTATTGAAAGTAAATCTTTATTACAGGAATTGCTTATGGTTGCATAGTTATAAAGGTTTGTCCTATTATATTATTCCATGTTGGGATTTCAATTATGATTTTTATTTTAAATTCTCTATGAATAAAACTCTTAAACATTGACTATTGTAGGGTAAAGATTGCACCTTAAAGCTAATGATATGCAATAAGTTTTACAAAAGTGTCAATTGTGGTATAACTTGATTGTTGTTTCTTTTGAATTTTGTTTGTGTAGAATGGTTCGAAGGAAATTTTGGAATTTCTTTCTATGAATACATATAGGTTTGCATTCCCCGTGGAATCTTAGCAAAATGTTGATTATGTATATAGGTCGAAGGCCAAAGAACTTCTTTCACAAGAATGCATTGTTTGAATTCTATTATCTTTCGAAGTAATTTTATCAGTGATAATATATATAGACGTGTATATGCTCATATTAATACATATGTATACAATACACTTACATATATACCGATATGAGTACCATTACAAGTGTTATGATACTGTTTGGTACAAATCATAATATATTTGTGTGCATGTGTGTGCGTGTATTATTTACATGTGAAAAGGAGATAGAATATTTATCAAAAAACTAGAGACAATAATGCCTATTGTTAAAATAAAATATTAATGTATGGTTTTAGCTTGTTTAGATATTAAAGGCTTAAATTAGGAATGCATGTGGTTTACAAGTTGCATATTTGATAAGAATGGGTATATTTTTGTATATCCAAACCAATTTGTAAGCTTGAATGTGAAATTTATTTTGTTGATAAATAGTTTGAGAAAAACGTGTGAATATACAACATATATCATTTTTGAAATGTGAATGTTTCATTAGTAAATCTTTTGCCAAAGTAATGCAAAATCATTACTTGTATTGTGAATTCACAATGTCTATTTATTACACATTAGTGAGATAAGTCATACTCGGCTAGAGGGTATCTAGAGTTGTATGACATATTGTTTGTATTTAGAACACAACACCAGTTCTTAGATGACACAGTGACCATGATGATTCCCTGGATTTTCCACCCTCATGAAGGGTAGGGCCACTTACTGGTTGAAGGTGTGTGGAGGACCGTTGGTCTATGGTTGGAGGAAAAACGCTCAAGTGATGCTCTCTTTCTCTCTCTTGTAGTTGAGATGTTGAAGACTTGGTTTATCAAAGACATTATCCTGATTTCACATATCATTATATTAAATATATGTGTTTCCATCATCAGTATGACATTTGTAATATGATTTATTGTCTTGAATTTTCAAACAATGTTCATAAGATGTAATAGTTGATGAAAATAATTATGTTCAATTGTTGTAATGAAATGTTTAATATGCCTTGCACTTGTGAACTAGTTATTTGAGAAAACCTTGTAAAGAAGTCTATCTATTTACTGAAAAGATTTGGAAACATGTGTGTTTGAGTTTTGTATTCTTATATAGTAATTGAAAATAAATATCATTGTGATATTTCAAATTTTTTACATGGTGTTGATAAAGATATGTTAAGAGTATTAAGATAATGAATAGGTAGCTTGTTACACATGGTATCATAGCATGGTTTAAACACTACGGCCTATGAACCTACCTTGTACGAAGTTATCAAAATAGATAACAATGTGATTAAAACTGTAACCGTGATGATACTATTCTTTGAATGCAAAAATAGGTAGGTCAGAGAACAAGAAAAAGAGAAAAATCCAAGAAAACCAAACAATTCAAAATTGAAAAATCTATGAACAATGAAGGACGAACCTAGTTCTCCAAGTTTGAAACATTGATGGTAGCTCTAGAATGAATCAAGATAGAGAGGGAGAATCAAATTAAATAATCAATCTCTGCCTTAGTCAAGCCTAGAAAATCATTGGTGATGCATGGAATGCCCTTTAGGTGTGGGTGAAATGTTCCAATCTTAAGTAATGTGGTGAAAAAGGAGTACCTACGTGTACATCCTGCCTCTAAATTTGTACTATTAGACTTTGATGGAGAAGAAGAACCCGAAGAGGTTCCATTCTCTGATAGTGATATGTAATTCCAAAAGACCCAATATAAGGATGTATAGATCCACTGACATGAATAAAATCAACTTTTCCTTTCTAAACATAAGTGCATTGATGTTTTTTCCTAGTTCATTCTTGGTTTGAACTAGTTTCTTTTTGGCCCTGAGGGCTTGTTGTGTAAAGGGTACAACACCCTGTAAATGTCACTTAATCAAAAACATAAGTCCATTGATCTTTTGTGTTAAAACTTTGGTTTGATGAATGCTCAATTAATGTGTGCTTCATATTTTTTTTAAATCACATTTAAAACCATTCCCCTAGTAAATTTTTTGAGTTAACACAACCTCGATGATTCATCAAGTGTGAATATGGTGCAAATAAGGATAAAATCTAGGAGTAGTCAGGATTGATTTGGTCAACCTTCAAAAAATATTATGACGAAGCTAGATCAAATCCTGACTATATTGAATGAAACCAAAGAAATATTGGGAGCCTTAGAATAGGAGGTGAGAGGGGTAGACAACCATGAAAATGATGAAAAAATTTAAGAAAATGGTGAGGATCATGATCAGGAGCATAGTTCTCATGAAGGATGAGGGGAAGTTGAGTGTGACTTAGAGAATCGAGAAGAGCTAAGGGCTCATTTAACCAATGAACTTGCAAGAGACACGAAGAAAATTACCTTGCCCTATCAAAGTTTGATGGAAATATGCTAGGAGATGGAGCCAAAGCATGGTTCATTGATATGGAAAAATACTAAAGTGGAATTATAAACTACTCAAAAATAAATAAGGTTTTTGGGGAGCTTATCAACTATCTAGTGAAACATCCACTTGGTGGATAAACAAGAAAATGGAGTTGGGATTGAGTTTCTTGAGCTTAGCATGGGATTGAAACTTATGGAAACGTTTAAGCAGAGGTGGTTACCTTAGATGTATTTTGAACTAGAAGTTTGTTGGAATTTTGTGTTGTCATTGATGTCAATAGATATTTGTTGTTGCATTGATGTCAACCCATGGAGATGCTTTGATTGGTTGCATTATGTTATCATTAGTAGTCTCATTGATGTCAACCTCTAGTGTTGCCTTGATGAGCATATGTTTGTGGATGTTCAACCTCTTGTGTGATTGAGATGATAAGAGGAGTGTTGCAGATGTTGAGATGGTATTTGTGATGCTTGGTTTCCAAGTGCTTTTGAGAAAATTGAATAAAAGAGGAAATAGTGTGCTAAAGAGTGTTCAATATGGTAGAGTGGTGTTCAGTGTTTTCCTCTGCATTTCTTCATGGTTAAAGATATGCTTGTGTGGTTTGGATATGTTGATCAAAGGTTTTCAAAGGTCTTATATCCAAATTTTCATGTTCTGGATCATTTGACAAAAGTTGTGTTCACCAGTGTGTGAACTATGATGCAATGTTATCTAAGAGAAACGGTTTTGCTCTGCATTTCTTCACGTTGTGGTTTTTGGTTTTTCAAATCTGGAAGTGTGCTTATATTGATCATATCTATCTTTAGTCTGAGTTGTTTATGTTTTGGCGCTCTATAAGGTTGGATTCATGTGTTGTAGTGTGTAGAAGGTTGACTGGGTGTATAGAATGAGTATGTTCTTTAGGAGTATGTTGTTGTGAAGGATTTGTTGGATTTCAGGGTGTTAATAGAATATTTTAGATTGTGTTTAAGTGTTGTGTGTGGTCCCCGAGTCATCTTTGGATTTGGTGAAGTGTGTACTTAAATGTTTAATGGTGTTAACATAGGTTTGGTTGACCTTGGGTGTTACTAATTGTGGATATGCTTTAGTGTTTATGGAAGCTCGTGGTGTGGCATGTATATGTGGATTTAGGTTTGATTTAAGGTGTGATGTGGTCCACCTTCATTCCTCTACATCACGAGAATGTTTTGGTGCTAACCTAATTTGAATTTGCACATTTGAGGTGCATAGCCGACCTTGTAGATTGTTTTCAAGGTTAAGGATGATATATATGTATGATAAATTGATGGAGGAAGGTGTGTAAGGTGTGTCATGCGAAGTGTTGAGATGTGAAGTGTGAAAGTGTGAAATGCAGTGAGATCTTTAATGCCTAAGACTACTACAAGCAGTGAGCATAAGGTGTCTAGATTCTACAGAGAGAGTGTGAATGTTTTGGTGAAGCAGTGGTGGATCTTTTCTATTGCTCTAAGATGGATTTCTCATTGTAACAATCTTCTATCTTCTTCTTTCTAATTTGGCAATGAGCCCTTCTTTCTTTTGGGCAGTGAGTCTATTGTATTTGGTGTTGCAATTAATTTATATTATGAGCTAATCCTCATGGTGGTTTTTCCCTTCTTGGGTTTTCCATGTAAATCTAGTGTCCTCATGTGTATGGATGTGTTTGCATTATTGTTTCTCGTGTTTATATTTTGTTAATACATGATAAGGGTTTAAAGGTTGTTAAGGGTTTAAGGATGAATGCAGATTTGAATGTTAATTTGAGGGTTTTGATGTTTTAATGTACAACTGATTCACCCCCCCTCTTATTTGTCTTGTGCATTTAACAAAGTTGATTGATTTTTAAAATGTGTCATGGAGATATGTTTGTGATAGAGTAGTGGGAGAAGTTCACTGGATTGTTGAAATATGTACCTCAGTATCAACATGATGAATGTTTCCAAATAAGAAAATTAATCATGGGTCTTAATGCTCAAATATGAGAAGTGGATTTTCATGGTCTAACCACCATGGACTAAGTATTTGAAAAGGAAATTAAGCAGGAACAAAAGTTGAAGTCCATCTTAGCCTATTGAGATAACACTTGAAAGAAGTTTGGATGGTACAAAGCATCACCATCTTTCAAGAAGAAGAATTGGAATCAAGATCCCAAACCTAAGTTGAATGGAAAAGGGTCAAGAAATAATAAGAGTGACACCTAAAATGAAATAAAATTAAGGACTTCAAGAAAAGAGAAAACATTAAGAATGATTTCCCTATAGAGAAGAAAGGATCTCTTGGTGGATGTTTCAATTGTGGAGATAATTATGTGAATCATTGTTCAAACAAAATACAAGGAAAATAGTACAAAAGTTACTCTTTTCCATCTCAACCAATGACTTTCCAACCAAGGATCCATGCAACTCTAGATAATCAACATGAAGATTTATCAAGTCGCACTAATTGAGACTACAAGTATTTTATTTGGAATACCAATTTCAATTCTAATATAAATTAGTGCAATTGAAAATTTCATAACTTCTTGATTGTTAAAAATAATTCCTAAGTGGGTTGGTTATAGGGCTAACCCATGGCTAGTCAAATATGCAAACCAGTCAAGAGCTTAGGTAGTGCAATGGTTGTTTGAAGTTGAAGTGAGAATGTACCTTCTTTTTAATAGAAGTAAACCTGTATATAGCACCTTTTGGATCCTATGATGTCGTCCTAAGAATGAATTGGTTATGGCATCATAAATCAAAAGTAGATTGTTTTGATAAAATAGTTGAGTGTCTAGATGATTTAGGAAATCATGTTTTAATCTAGTGGATCTAGCGTGGAGTTGAAATCAACAAAATACCAGCAATGCAACTAAAAAGGGTTAAATGAAGAGGGTGTCAATTATTTGCAATTAAAATAGATTCAATAGAAGAATATAAGGAAGCAACAATTTTGGATCACCAATTCTTTTATGATTTTCAGAAATTGTTTGAAGTTAAAGTGGAATAAATTGATATATCCAAAGAGTAGTTATTACAAGATTATCCTTTTCTTTACAAGTTTTAGGATGTTTATCCTGATGAACTATTAGCTTTTCCACCTAAGAGAGCCTTTGAATTTTAAATTGACATAATTTCAAGCCTAGTACTTGTTTCCAAAGCACCCTACCATATGACCACAACAAAGTTAATGTAAGTAAAATCCCAATCACAGGAGCTACTAGCTAAAGGATTGATACAACCCAATGTACCACCTTTGGGAGTGCTTGTGATTTTAATCAAGAAGGACAAAACACTACATCTTTGTATATATTATTGTATTCTTAACAAAGCAATGATAAAGAAAAAAATCCTTTACCTCACTTTGATGATCTTTTTGATCAAATGTGTGGTGTAGCCATCTTTTCAAAAATTAATCTTAGAGTGGGATACCATTAGTTGAGAATAAAAGATAAATACACTCATGAAATGGAATTTAGGATAAGATATGGGCACTACAAATTCATAGTCCTACCTTTTGGTTTTACTAATGCCTACTGTATTTATGAACTTGATGAACAGTGTCTTCAAAAACTGCTTAGAAAAGTTTGTACTTGTATTCTTAGACAATATTCTAATATATTTTAAGAACAAAGAAGAATATATGCAACATTTGAGATTGGTCCTACAATGACTAAGAGAACATAACTTGTATGGAAACCTATCGAAATGTACCTTTTTCTAGAAAGAAGTGCAATACCTAGGTCACATTATTTCTACAAAGGAATTGCAATAGATCCTTAAAAACTAGGGCTATTTTGGAGTGGCTTGCACCTAAAAATATGCATGAAGTTTATAGTTTCATGGCTTTGATTGGGTATTATTGAAATTTTTTCTTAAACTTTTCAAATATTACCAACCCTATCTCTTCACTTCAAAAGAAAGCAATTTGAATGGTCAAAAATGTGTGAAGAGGATTTTCACATTCTTAAGAAGATATATTTTTCCCTCATTATTAGGGTCCCAAACTTAGAAGGTCATTTTGTATTCGTCATTGATGCTTCAAGAAAAGGATTGGGTGGTGTTCTAATGCAACATGGACAAGTGGTAACCTATGAGTCCTTAAAATTGCTGCCTTATGAGAAAAAATATATTTTGTATGACTTGGAACTAGCTGCAATAGTACATGCTCTCCAAGTTTGGAGACATTACTTGCTAGGAAATTAGTTTGAACTTAAATAAGACAATCAAGGTCTTAAGTATATCTTTATTCAACCAAACCTCAATGCATGATAAAGATGATGGCTAGAATTGTTATCAAATTATGATTTTGAAATAAATTACATAAAAGGAGAGGATAATGGAATTCTTGATGCATTAATTTGCATAAGACATATTGTGTAAATGGTTTCCATTCAATCAACCTTTTGAGAGTAGGTAAAAGGAATTCACTTGGAGATGAAGTCTATGAGTAAGACAAAAAAGCACATTCAAAAAATCCTCAAGATACTAGGTATGTGATGCCGTACTAAGAGGAAGAACAAACTCACTCAAACAATCTCATTCAACAAAACTTGTCCATTCAATTAGGACTTTTTGCCATTCATAAAAACTCATGATGATATCAAACTAAGTTCCAAAATACAAAATCCCTTAAATACTTCTCATAAAAATTTAAACAACATCAATTTAACTGGCCCACATCCCTTTCACTAACATAAACAACTCTAATAAGTGATCTTTCAAAATAGATTGTTCAAATCACAACTAGGCCCATCTAGGCCACCCAAACAATAACTTCAACATTCCCAAGTCCAAATTGCTTTTCCAATACTTCTAAAAAATGTATTTAAGTCTACACAACAGAGTTAGATAATTCTCAAACCTTTGTTCATGTCATTTCTCCAAACATCAATTCAAAACCATTAATTTTTTCCCCCAAAGATGACTGTAACAGCTCTGTTTGATAGGACAGTCAATAAAATGAGAGATCCAATTTTATATTTACACCAAACCCTGACTTGAGGTGGCTCACAATACATCTAAGAAACTCTTGAAAACACCATGATACAAAAAGGACTCAAAATCCCATTCAAAACTCACAAGATCTCACTATAAATAGAATTTACCAGTCTTTTGTAACATGAACAGTCATAAGGCTTATTGATTCCACTATCTCCACCATCAAATTTTCTTGACCAATGCTTGGATCACATTAAATTGGTTCTTATGCTTTAAATACCATCAAAAGTCCATTTACAACAATTTTTTTACCAACCCTAAGTGTTAGGTACCATAATTGTTCTTCATACTCTATTTTTACAGACTGTAACAGTCATAACCTTGATTCTTTCACACCTTAACCTTGTGCCTTTGACCAAAAACTATTATAATATGGAAGAACATGTATCTAAGAACAATCTCACCAAGAATCAAAAGATTCCACTGAAGACAAAAAGAGAAATACAAATTTCTTAGCTATTGTTTACCCTAACTGGGGTTTTTACCTGTCATTACAAAAATTGCAATAATTATCTCAAAAATGAACCAAATTGCATGAAAAAAATTCCACATGGAAGGTGATTGATTCTTCTAACATTTACAAAAATTTAATCCTGCATATGATCCCATACAGAGCCATACAACCACGGAAATCAAAGAAATTTTGTAGAAATATGCACAAAATTGGTGTTTTATTCATTCAAAATCATATATTCAATCACCCACGCCTCAAAAATGGTTTACAAATCCCTTTCAAAAGGAATTTAAGCATGACTCATCACCTTATAACTACCTTTCAATGACCTAGAACAAAAAAATACCTTTCACCTTCCCCTCTTTACATCATTTTGCAATTTTTGCAATATTGTGACAAATTTTGAATTTTTCTTACATTTTTGCATATTTGACCATCCTAATGATCTCAACAAATGGTAAATGACTCAAATGACCTTAAATATATGTAAAATGAATCTAATAACCTCATTACAAGGTGAGGACGCCAAAACTTGAATCAAATTTCAAAATTTCCACATGGAGGCTCGATTTTGTTAGGGTGCTCCTACACCAATATGAAGGGTACCATTTTGAATCTGATGGATTAATGAGATACAAAGATAGGATTTATGTTCCAAATTAGAATGATTTGAGGCACTTTGTGTTAAAATAATCACAATCTGGTCCATATTTCAATCATCCTAGAGTGATGAAATTATTAGCAAGTTTGAAAGCTCCTTATTTTTGGAAAGGTATGAAACAAGATACTATAAGATTTGTAGTGAGATGTTTGGAATGTTAGAGAGTCAAATTTGAGCATCAACATCCTATAGGATTGTTGTATCTTCATGATTTTCCAAAATGGAAATGGAAAGTGATCAACTAAATTTTGTTCAAGGATTACCCATGTCAAGGAATCAACATAACACAATCCTTGTTGTAGTGGACAAACTCATGAAGGTAGCTCATTTTATTTTAGGAAACCTTACAAAAGGAGCACCTATCCTTGCAAGAAAATTTATATAAGAAAATTTTAGATTGCCTGAAATTTATCTTAGATAGAGATGTGTAGATGACTTCAAGGTTTTGGCAAACCTTGTTTTCAAAACAAAGAACTCAATTGAATATAAGTTCAATTTATCATCCAATGATAGATGGTCAAAAATAAATAGTGTTACCAATTTTTTGCTACAGCTCAATTGGTGGAGCTGACTAAAAATTGTTATATTTAAAAGTGGAAAATACAGTTATTTTTGCATATGCTAGGTGTTGATTGCATCTTATTTATCATTTTATAAGTGACAGTTATACATTGAAATGAGGAAACTGAGTTTCGAGAAATTACTTTTCAGTGTTTCACAATCAAATGGAGTATAGGATGAGCATTCAACAACAAAGCATGACTGAATGCTTTCATTTATTTCATAAAGTGATTCATATTTACAACATTTCATTTGATTACAAGAATTCAAATGGTGATGCATTCAAATGATGGTACAACATTGCATTATAAATGCATTTTATTTTCAAAATGAAAAGCAAAAGATTGAAATTGAATATCCACACAAGTCGTGGATGTAACTGTTACAGTGCATCATAAGCATCACACTACACTATGGAAGATGCATAAAAGGAAAAGTCACATAAGTATAGGCATAATCATCATTGCATGTTGGTTGATGGCCGACACAGAAGTGGTGCACCTTTTGTCTTCTTCGAGCTCCATTGACCTATGGGAAGGAAAAGAGGGATGTTAGAGCTCCGACTATGAATATACCTACATGAACCATCAACGATAATGTAGTATTCTACTAATCATACACTGAAACAATCAAGAAAAGTGCAGAAACATGAGTTGAAAGAGAGACATCAACATCATCATATATTATTTTATGCTAACATCGTTTGTTTCTTTGTGCAGGTATAGGGAAAATCATGAAGCTATTTATCATTTGAAGATCAAGCATGTGGAGAAAAACGGGCTCCCACAAGGGTAGAGCTTGGCATGCTGCCGCTTATTCATTATAAGTGGGTTGAGAAGGAGATTGCAATCATCATGTTCATCAAGAAGGGAAATATAAAACTGAAGGAGTAAAACAGAGTTCATCCATCAAGTTATTAAGCCGATTGTTCACTCATAACAGTCAAACATGTTTCTGAAAGCTATAGGTAAATAGTGGGTTTAATCAGCTCAATCAATTCAACTGAGTACATTCATCTCAAACACTATTGTATGGTTATATTCTTCTACCATAGTATTATGTGTTCATCATGTTCATAATATTATGCAAAGTTCAACAGTGTTCATGCTCGTGACAGTGATAGTGAACAGGCATACATAATGCCTCGACAAAGAGAAATGTGACAAATTTTCATTTCAGAAGAGAGCAAGGCATAAAGCAGTTTTAAATAATGGAGCATAAAAATGCATGAAGAGTGCCAGATAAGAAGCAGTGATAGCATCTAATCAATGCATGAACAGTTCAGTCATCTATTAAGTGGTGGAGCAATCAACTTGTTTGTAAGTACAAAATACAGTGATCAGGTGTGTTAGACACAATCTTTTTGGCTGATAGTGGAGGAAAATAGTCCAAGAGTACACTATTTTTTAAGTTTTGTTTCCTCATTTATCATGTATTTTGAATGGTGGTACAGCAAGTAAAAAGTTATTTCTAGAATGAGCAGAGTTTACAAAGGAAATGGTATGAATGAGGGTTTGGAGTGCATCCATGAAGAGCATAACTGTGAGTGTGTAGGAGAATAAAGAAAAAAAATAATCTACAGAGTTAAATTTAAAAGATTTATGTGTGAAAGGATGGTTCAAAACAGCATGGAAATGACTCTTGAAAATGCAAGAAAATACAGATATATGGAGGTCTCTACTAAAATGATGAATGCAATCAAAGTACACAATCTCAGTCAAAATATCTATATGAAGGCTTCAGTTAAAATATTCAATTTTCATCATGTTATGGTGTACCCATGTTGAGGAATAACACAGATTTCTTCAAGATTATGAGTACTCATAGGGGTCTTCTACAGAAAGAGGCAGGGTTATGTTTTCCTTCATTTTTTCTAAAAACCCGCATTGGGGTTTGAATGAAGATGTAGTATATTTGAAGTATAGGAAGCTCCTATGAGAGTTTAAATTAAAGATACATTTTTAAGAATCTCATAAGTCCATATGAGGGTTTCTAATAGCAATGTAAAGGGAATATGTGGGTATGTGCAGGATCATCATGGAAAAAATAGGCCCTTAAGTGGCAAAAAAATTAGAAAAATCAGTATTAGGCAATTTGACGTAAAAATTTGAATAAGTTATCTATATTATTTCAAAAATATGTAAGAATAAAATCTATAGAAAATTGAATGTAGTTTCTAAACTACTAGGTTTATTTCAAAATAAATAAAATCTATTTGGTAAAAATTTGAAATTTCAATGCAGTAGTACTTAAATTCCAGGGAAAAAATAAGAAGTAGGTGTTTGTCTAACCACCCTAACCATAATAAAATGATAATATTTTTTTATAAGATTTTATATATAAGTAGAGAACTCATGTCTGGATGTGATGCATATTTTTTTGTAATTTTTTTCCAAGTAAATAATTAATTATGAATTTTTATTACAACTTTTAAAAAATATAAAAACTCGTATGTCTGACCACCTTAACTTGGTCAAAAATTCATGAAATTTAATTTTTCTTTTTTTAATCCTATAGTATGTGAAGCATAGAATGTGACACATATTTCAGATTCAAAAAATGTGATACCGTTTGAAAGTTATAGATGTTTTTCAATCAACCTATCGATTAGGATTTTAGTCATAATTCTAATAGAAAATGAATAATAATTAATTATTAAATTCAAATTAAATAATAATTTATATTGGTGGAAAGCTGAGAATCTCCTCTAAAAACCCTTTTCATTTCATCAATTTTGGGTAAAAAAAAGTCGTAAGCCACATACCCTACAAATACCCATAATATTGCCACTTTTTGGCCCATCATGATCCTGCACAAACCCATGTGTTTTTTTTAGAATGTTATACACCCAGGTGGGGTTTGTCAGAAATAAGTTTATACAGTGTTTCCATGGTCGAGGCTGGAATACAACAGAAAATACATTCAGATAAGCTTGTTTTTAGAATACAAGATACCCATGTAAGGGTTTAATTATAAACCATGGAAGAAAGTAAAATATCATCATGGGTCGAGTCCAAATTTTGCTTGAATAATTAAATATACAAATTCTTGTTCATTTTTCAGAATACCCATTTTGGGGTTTTGAATTTAAAGGAAGATAGTACAATTTTTAGAGATACCCACTTTGGGGTTTTTATAAACTGCAAGTTTTCTTCATTTTTACAAGTACCCATGTAGGGTTTGTTACAAATGTGAACAAATAATGGATATAATGCAGATTTTTATGAGCGAAATTCATGGGAAAGCATCTCAAGCTCGTAGCCTGTCAAAGTCCTCAATGTTTTTGTAAGCTTTGTAAGAAAATGGATAACAACGAGGAAGAATAGAAAGCTTACCACTTCATGCTTGTGGAAGACAAGAGACCATGGCCAAAGCATTCACAAATAGCTTCAAAAACACCCGGTTCGAGCTCATGTGGGTCGGCCAATGGGTGGGATGACCACAAAAGTATCAAGAACAAGCATAGAAAATAAAGAATGCAGCATATAGTTATTTCATGGCCGCGGCCAATAGGGCCTTCTTCTCATTAAAAGGAGCCAAGGAAAATATAGAGAAACAATAGAATGCACAAGTTAAGCTTACCAGTAGAGGCCGAATCTCGTGAAGAGTCAATGACCAGGTCGAGCTTGTGTATGGTGGCCAACAAGAAACAAAGCACAAGAATTGGAGTAAATGCATTATTAATGGCATTCTAGCCGCAGCCTATGAGGCTACTTTTTCTCACCAAAGAGCCATGAAAGATGTCAGAGAGGTGTGCTCCTGCCACAACCTTGAGACTAGAAAGATGATTGAAAAGTGAAGTATGGAGTTTCAGGAAGACCACAGGAAGTTCGAGATCTTCTTACCTTAAAAAACCATGGAGAAATCAATGAAAAATGGTGAGCATGGAGGCTAGAATTCCTCTCATCCAAATGAAACCCTAGTTCATATGGCGGCGGTTGCAGAGACTCATTTCTCCAAAGTTTCACTTTGCAAAATGATGAGAAAACATAGGGCATTATTTGCATTCTATTCATTAGGGTTTTGCTTTGCCCTAAGTCGAATTGGGCTTTATCACATTTATTTAAGAAAATCCCTGCCAATTAATTTCCCCTTATGAAATACATATTCCTAAGTTGACTATGGTGTTCTTCTAAAACTTTTGAGTCTAGGTCCAATTTAGGTTTTGAGATAATGCCTTAGTGAAATTTGGAGATTGATAGATATCTTAGATTTTAATTGATTTTGTGAGAAATCAATTAAAATAATTGGTGAGATTTTACTTATGGCTTAGGGTTTTTATGTTTTCAATTGATTTTGAAGAAATCAATTAGGATATTGATGGAGATTTTATTGTATTTTTATGATTTTTTGAGAAAAATCAAGGTTTGTATTGGAGAGATAAGTAGTTGTTTTTGCAAAAGATTTTTTTGAATCTTTAGTTGCAAAAATTAGTCAAATTATGAAAGTTTGCATATCATGTAAAGCAAGATTAAAGCGGTGCTTTTATAAATCGCTTTATTCTTTGCTATTCTTAGCAGATTTCTTGAGCATTGCTTTGGTCGGATTTGAGATGCTTGCTAGATGGATAAGTTGTTTTATTTTCTTTAAAAGCATATTTAGTCTATTTTTAGAGGTTGGACAGTGTGAACATGGAAAAAGTGAGTTTTTTCTACTTTTGTGCAAACTTTTGAGATAGTTTTGATACCTTTTCCTTGAGCTTTCTTGGTGAGCTCGGATTAGGGTTTTTGGAGGGATTTATCTTGAAGAAGACTTAGCTTTCTTTTTTTTTCTCAGTTCAATTTCTAGTTTCTTGTGTAGACATATTTTTGAGCTTGTAAACTTCTTTGTACTCATATTTTGAGATTTTTCACTCCTTCACTCAATAAAACAACAGATTTTTCCTTTCTTAGTTCTTGTTTATGATTTGCAATGGCAATTTGATGTGTCTTGTGATTCAAATCTATTGAATCCTTTGCTTGTCTTACTATTGTTAGGTGATTTGTAGGAGTTGCATGCTAATTCAGGTTGTGCCTTGTGTTTATTTCAAACCTTTGCACAAATCACTTTTGGATTATATGTGTTGTGAGATTATGAGAATCAAGTTTTAAAGAGGTGGTGAGAGTGAGTTATTATCAGAATCTTCTTGAAGTTGGCCAAATAGTTTAAGTGTTAGGATTTTAGTCTTAAGTTTTAAATCTAGTTCATCCTTCTAACTCTTTACCTGAAAATCACTTAGAATAGGATTCATCTTTCAGAGAACCAGCTCACTCTGGAGATTCTCTTTTCGCATAGATCACCCACATCTGAAAAAGAGTTTCCATGTTTCAATGGATAGTCTGATTTTTTGCAAATCTGACAAAGGGTGCATATTTGATTGATAACAAATAGTAAATCAAGTGTTGGAAGATCTGTTGTGGATGTACTACATGGATCAACAATATATGTGGGAGGAGTACCTTCCAATAGTTTAGTTTTATTATAATAAATCATATTTTTTTGTAACAAAAATGGCTCCTTTTGAAGCATTTTATGGCAGGAAGTACATAACTCCTATTAGTTGGGATAATTCAAAAGATAGGATTAGCCTTAGGCTAGAAATGCTAATGGAAATAGAGGAGAAAATTAAACTAATCAGAAAGAGATTAGCATAAATAAATGATAGACATAAAATGTATGTTGATGCCAAGCGTACTCCATGACTATCCTTAATGGGAGATAAAGTACTCTTAAGAGTCAATCCATAAAAGAGCTCAATTAAGTTTGGAAAGTTCACCAAACTAACATCTAAATATGTGGATCCTTTCGAGGCCTTAGAAGTAACCAAGCCAATTGCCTACATAAAAGCTCTACCACCAACTCTTTTTCTTATGTATGATGTATTTCATGTGTCTTGTTTAAATAAGCATGCATTTGTGTTAAATCATGTTCTTGATTGAAATGCTCTTTAGGTTTAGGATCCAGGAGTGGATGATCAAGCCTCTTAGACTGCTCGAGTCTAGTAAGCTCTATTGAATAATATAGAGATCACTCAATGCAAGGTGTAGTGGGTCCAATATTCTAAGCATGATGCCACATGGGAGGATTATGAGGAGTTTTATCATAGATTTCCACATATTTTTTAATTAAATTATTTCCATAGAAAAAAAAACTATTGTTCCTTGTTTTAATTCAAGTTTGAACTAAATCATCGAGGACGGTGATCTTTTAGGGGGAGGAGATGTCACACCTTTTTTGGACCAAGTTGGTTTTGTTATTTTGACTAACTTTAAGTTAAATAATTTGATACATGCCTTATATTATGTTACTAAAACTATATTTCAAGGACACAAGTACTATGATTGATCTACCTTATTGTGTATTACCACAATTCTGGTTGTATCCTCCAAACTACGTCCACCCTTAAACAAACTAAGCTATGTTAAAGTTGTCGCCTTTTCTGGGTTTTTGGAATTATGGCAGGTGTCAATTAAGTTGCCACAACTCTTTTTTTCACCCGAATTTCAAACTTAAACTTCAATTTTGTTTTAAAGTGACTTTTTGCAAAGTTTTGAAAAAGGTGTTGGGGCCTGAAGCAATTTTCATAACCCTAGTGCACGTTGACTAGAGGGAGAAAAGTTAAGTGAAAATCGATTCTATTTTGGAGCTTTTGCAAGGTTTCAAAACTTTTTTCGATTCTTGACAGGGTTTCGAAAACCTATCATATCCCTGATGGTAAATTATCTTCCAAAGGACTAAGTGTTTTTCCATTTCCCAAGGCTCTTTCATAAATGCTCCTATCAGAAAAATCCCTAAAGGACTTTGAACCAAGTCTTAAGCTAATTTTGTAAAGTGGATAGTGGGATTATTTTTGAAAATGAATCAGACTTCAACAACATTTCAAGAACCCCACTTGAGCCCAAGATTAATTCATTAGTGTTATTTTAAGTTATCATCTCATTATTCAAATATTTTTTTAAAGAAAAGTGATGGTACCCAAAGTAAAATGCATTATAGAGATGATATTTAGTCGAAGCATAAACCATTGGAATTTATTGCAGCTATGTAAATAAAGAAATGCATCTTAGCATTAAAATAAAAACACATAATTGAAACAAAGAACGCCAAGATCGTTTCATTGCATGAAATAGATCATTAAACACAAAAAGGGGTGTGTGTGTGTATTCATATATCGTTCATATTACATCAAAAAGGGGGAAATTTCCAATACAGTTTTTCAAACACAAAGAGTAAAAATTAGAGTATGGATGCTCTCCACCACCTCCTAGAGCCTTTCAATCTATGCTAGCGAGAAGAAGTATTCATTGAACTCCACAAAGTGAGCGAAGGTCTCCATCATATTTTTCTCTGGAGCCCAGCATGAAGTAGAGCAACAACTTGATTTTCTTGTTCATTCCTCAAAGTAGTAGCGATACAAACATCTCCTACTAGGCCAATGCAAGGGTATTCATTAAGCTTCCCCAAAGCAACTTCAACCCAAGCTAAATAAGATAGACTCACCAAATGTTTTGCAATTTTTTCTCCCCATTCTAACTTGACAGAGGTCTAGATGACATTATATAAGAAGTTCTCCAATAATGCAGAGTTGTGGACGTGAACTTGGGCTAGGAAGTTTTCTCTGATTATCTTCCTAATTACACCTTCCTCCACATCACTATGTATCAGGAAAACCTCTCTGAGTTGCTCTGCTACCATCCTCCTTACTACACTACACTCCACACCTTAAATTGAGGGGAAATTGCTCTTGGAAGTGGCATCACTTGAGGTGCTTGACATATTGAAGCAAAATTTGGTATGCAAAGAATGATTGTATCTAAGCGATTTATAGAAAAGGGAGTAAGTTAAAAGAGTGCATTTGAGAGAAATTAATAATGCAAGGACATTCCAAGTCATATTGAATATAATAAGCTTAGTAGCAATGTGATTTTATGTTAGTTATGTGAGTTGCAATTTCAGATAAAATCCTCTCATTTAGACCACTGGCACAAGTGTAATCTCCAGTGGGTATATCATTAAATTCCAAACTTGTAACATGCCAACCCTTCAATGAAGTAAAAATTCCTAAGTTTTCACTTTGTGAGTAAACAAACTATGTAACAAGCCATTGCAATAAAAAAAATTCTTCTCTTTATTGAGAATATACAAACAAAGATGTCATAACTTAATACAATGAGTATTTCATTTCATTACAATAATTCACAAGTTGCAATCATACAAGAATGCATACATTTACATACATAGCTCAATGAGCTTTAGAACAAATAGCCTATAGACGGTCTAGGATCCTTCCTTTCAAATCTTGGTTCTTCTGTCACCTATTGTGGAGGAGAAGCATCACTCAAGCACTTTTCCACCAACCACGAACTCATATGCGGTCCCCCGCACATCTATCATTCAATAGATGGCCATTCCCTTTGATGAAGAGATTGGTAGAGTAACCGAATAACGACAACCAACTGAACATAGTGTTGTGTCCTACATAACTAGAACTTGTAAACCCACAATTTGGAACTAGCATGTAATACTAGATCACGGTGAACTGATAGTGGAGCCAGAGGAAATCACACTACTTCAAGGCCAAAGTGTTCTCATTCAGTGCCTCGAATGAAGGTAATCTATCACATACACTACTCAGGGTTGATTTGAGTTGAGGTCATCTTAAACTACCCATAGGTATTTCCTTCAATGGATAATTTAGTAACCTATCACCATTACTACAAACTTGGAATAAATATACTTTAACAAAGTAAATACACAAGCTCCCTCCCATACTGGATAAACAATCCTAGGACTAAACACTAGTTTCCTCTATGTACATGTATATGTATGTATACATATATCGATGCGTTCATATGGGCATGTCCATTTGCCATCGTATGTGTGAATCAATACATATATACATATGGATATATGTATACACTATACATATATATATGTACACATTCAATTCACATATAGCCATTCACAATTACTATGATATTGATAAACAACTATGTGGTACATCTATACATATGCATATACATGCCGTTAGATCCAATTGACATATATGTGTATGTATATACACATACTCCACGTACGTTCTTCTTATCAATATAACTATAATAACACAAGAAATAACTCTAAAGCTCAAATAGATAAACATCACCCAATAATGCATTTCAATAGTAAACAAGACTCTTACTTATGCAAACATATCAACTAAGGATGACTTACCCACTTCCTACATAATGACTCAACTCAATTATTCTACTATGGTGTGTGTATGCTCAAGTAGTTTACGTTGTCGGTTACCCGACCAAGATCTTCTCCTGAGTCATACTTCCCCTCCATCTGGAGAAATTGAACATATACCTACAACCACTAACACATGCTCATGGCAGTCAACTATTCACAAAATATGCAGTATACATAATACATCTCCAAAGTTAGAATATCAATTCAATAACCATCCATTCACATATATGCAGTACTTTTCACACATCAAATCAGATAACATTCACATATAATGCGTTGATAACAAAGTAAAAGCACAATCTATTCATCTTCAGAATTCGCATTACATTAATATTTACCCTACATAGTAATAGTAAATAGTAATTACACAATTGGGGTGTAACATACTCCCCCCCCTTGTGAATCATCATCCCCGATGATTTTATGTAGTAACATAAAAAAAACAAACAACAAACAACATATTGTTTCATGCATTCTCAAAAGCATCAAGAACATGAGGAAACATTTGTTGAATCTTAGCATAGTCCTCCCAAGTGGTTGAGTCTTCTACATACTGGTCCCACTGGACTTTGCATTGCAAGACTTCCTTGTTACACAAGCAAAGCTTACATGTTTTGAGCACCTTGATGGGCTCGAGAGTTACCACTCTGGGGTCTTGTACCTATAAAGTAGTCCAATCAATCACATGATTATCACCTGGTATATACTTTTTGAGGTAAGACACATGGAAGACGTTATGCATTCTAGAAAGAGTTGGTGGCAATGCAATTTGATAAGCTAATAAGTGTTGTAGGAAAATTATACTAAGGGTAAGTAATCTTCCCACTTGTACCGTTGATCCATACAATACATCCTAACTAAGTCTTCCAATACCTGATTCACCCTTTTAGTTTTCTCATCCATTTCTAGATGATATGCTAAGCTAATATTTAGTTGAGTCCCTAGTGTAGAAAACAAAGTTTTCCAAAACCTATAAGTGACTCATGCATCCCTATCTGAGATCATCTTCTCAAGAATCCCATGCAACCTAAACACTTGCACAAATTTCATTACTATGACAGGTGCTCCATCAGTTAGATTCCCAAGTATAAAATGTGCTACTTTGGTAAGCTTATCTACAACCACAAGATGGAATTGTGCTTATTCCTTGACATAGGCAATCCTTGCACAAGCCTCATGTGGGTAGAACAAGCCTTAAGGGTGATGATACTCTGCTTTCACCTTTTGACACTCAAGAAACCTAGCCACAAATCTAGTAGCATCTCCTTTCATCCCTTTCTAGAAGTATAATGGCTTTACATCGACCATCATTTTCATCACTCCAGGGTGTCTAGAGTATGGTGTTTCATGTACTTCCTTCCATACCAGATTTCTTAACTCTTCTACCTCAAGTACATACATTCTACCCTTGTATCTAAGTAATCCATTAGGTTCAAAATTGGTGCAGGTGCACCCAAGCACAAGAAGGTTTCAAGTGTAGGACATGTCAAGTCTAGGTGGTAGGGTCATTTTACACTATGTAAGGTATATTTATGTTAAATGAGGTCTAATAAGACCATTTGATATGTATTTAGGTGGTTTTGAGTCTTAGGTGTCAAGTTGAAAAAAGTTGCAAAAAGATGTAAAAATGTTGTCATGCAAAAATTATCAAAAATGCAACTTTTAGGGAATATGAAGGGTCATAGAATTTGAAAAGTAGTTATTAGTGTTTTTTCAATTATAATTTGGTGGGAATATGTATAAAAATTCTCAAAAGGCTTGAAGATAGTGTTGGACACTAGGAACACTGAGAGGGGGGGTGAATCAGTGTTCCACAATATTTGAATTTCAAATCAGATCTTGAACTATCAACAACATTATTAATCTTTAATAGCATCCACAACAAATAAATAGAAGGAAACATGCATGCACATTAATAATACAATGTGAACACCATAACACCAAGATTTTTAAATGGAAATCCTGTTAGGGGAAAAACCACAATGGAGATTAATCCACAAAGTATACTCTATTAAAAGTATGATAAAAAGGGAATGCGCTTGCATTCAGGTACACTGCCTAGAGCTCATTGCTCAAAATACAAAAGAGGACTCACTATCTAAAAGGATTTTGGATTAAAGCTATTCAAAATATGAACTGAGAAAATAGCATCTTCAAATGCCTAGATTCAATTCCAATGAAGCACATGAAACAGATTTTGGACCTTATGCCCATTTCGCACTTTTGCTCTGCTCTACAAAAACCCTTCTGCTGCACAAAAAAAATTCGCTCGACAGATCCTCTAATAATACCTTATGTAGTTGTTCTACACTTTTTCACACACACACCTTCTCACCACATCGTACATCACATGCAAAATGAATTACCAATCTCATTTATATATCTACTAACAAGAATTTTATTTCTACATGTCAGCTTGCAACAAAATATAATATTCTTCCACAAGTTGGCTCAAATCACCAATTAGAATTAATGCGTACCTACACAAGTTGGCTAGACTATAGTAGGGACCCAAGCCAAAATTCCAAACATAATAAATAGCTAAACACATACTCCTCATACATCTAGAACACGCCATACACAACAGGTCGGCCATAATGAGAAAATAAGCAATAAATCATTCTACTGAATCTCCAAACTCGTACATGGATCAATGTAATATCATAAAAATTATCAAATGGGTAGCATACATGCTTGACAAGCATCCCTAGGGATCCACACAACAAAATAATGATATGGTGAAGTAACCAGATCAACTTATCAATCAGATACTTTGTTCTTCATGCATTCTGACGGTAGAGTATTGTCTTCTATTTCCTTGTCTATAGGAATTGCTTCTAAACTATGGACCACACTACTGACTCTTGTTGCCATCAATGACAACACTAGCAGATAAAAGTGATTTCCTAAAGCCATATGCCAACAAATAGCGAGTTGATTGTTGTATTGAAGAATTCCAAACATAATACAACGCTTTTTCTACAATTTTTTTGTGTTTCCTAAACTTTTCTCCTACTATACAGACCTAGTCAAGATTTAAATGATTTGAATCCTTTTTTTTTATGTAGATACATGAATTACATTCCATTTGGTTACATTTTGAGAGCCTAACTCTAAAATTAGAAAGAGATTTCATTATTTTCTGAAGTAGCCCTGTTAACACATAATTTAGGGTTGATTGTCTCTTAAAATGGTGAATTGACCCATTCCACTTTCTGTATCAATTGTAACTCATGGAATGGGTCCTAAACACTATAATTTAGGTGTTTTCATGGTGTTGTAGGCAGAGGAGCTGAGTTGTGAGAATTGGGATGATTCCCTAGGGTAATTTGAGTGATTTTTCATGTGAAATGAAGGTGTCAAAGTAGAGTTTTGACAAAATAGTGAAAGAATTGTCTATGTAATGGACTTGTGAGTTTGTGCAAGGTTTCATGGTGTAGCATATTGGAAGTTAGGTATCTATGAAATGGTGATGGATTATGTGGTTTTGGGGCACAATTTAACTCTGTCAAGTGAGTTTTGGTGAAAGCAAGGAGTTTAGGAAGTACTTCCTTTGGAAAATAAGTCTAATTGAGTAGCCTACAACAGGCAGTCCATTTGGTTTTCATTTTGGTGTCAAAGAAACCTTATAGAATCTATTGGGAAGTTGTGTTAGATGTTGTTGTGAGTCTCAGAAGGTGATTTTCAGGCCTTTGTACAACCTTCTCAAAAAGATATCTTCATATGTTGGTTTTTGAGGGCTACAAGCCTCTAGTTGTGTGTTTGTGAAAAGGGGTGAGAATAGTGTTGTAAGGGTTGATCCCTTGTTAAGATCTGATCAATTTGAGTTGGGAAGAGAGTCATCACCACCTTTCTTACATCAAAAATGAAAACTTTCATACCTAGAATCCTACGGATTGCTAGTGAGTGCTAGCTTGACTTGCAAATAGTACTCATCCTCTTTGCATTTCTACAACACTTTCCCTATAAAGTTGATTTGAATTGTTACTATTGAAGCAATATGTTGCCTTCGACTCAAGGCATCGACAACCTGATTTTCCTTCCCTTTAATATAACTGATATTGAATTCTTAATCAGCTATTAACTCTAACCATCTTCTTTGTCTAGCATTCAGATTAGGTTGAGTGAAAAGGTACTTTAACCCATTATGATAAATTTTCATCTCAAAGGGTTTTCCTAACAAGTAATTCCTCCACATTTGTAATTCATGAACTACAACTGCTAATTCCAAATCATGCAGTGCATAATTCATCTCATAAGCTTTCAACTTCCTAGATTCATAAGCAAATACTTGCCCATCTTGCATTAACATACCTCCTAATCCCTCTTCAGATGCATCTATGATAACAATAAAGTTATCCTCAAGATCTAAAACTTTCAAGATCAGTGTGGCGGTTAACTTCTCTTTGAGTAGGTCAAAAGCTTCTTGACACTTCTCAGTCCATTCAAATTTCCTCCCTTTCTTTTGTAAAGAAGTATTTGGAAAAGCGATTTTAGAAAATTCTGCAACAAACTTTCTATAATACCCTGCTAGACCCATGAAACTTCTTACCTCTAACACATTCTTAGGTATAGGCCACTCAAGTAACACCTTGATCTTAGCTGAATCTACTAAAATTCCATCTGCCGAGATCACCTGACCTAGATAATGTACCCTCTTTTGGAAGATTGTACACTTAGAGAGTTTACCATACAACTTATGTTCTCTCAAACATTGTAAAACTGTCTCTAAATGCCTACAATGTTCCTCATCATTTCTAGAATAAATAGGATATCATCTAGAAAAACTAATACAAACTTGTCTAAGTAGTCCCTAAATACACTATTCATCAGGTTCATAAATGTTGCAAGTGCATTTGTTAAACCAAAAGGTAAAATAGTGAACTCATAGTGCCTATATCTGGTTCTGAATGCAGTTTTAAAGATATATTCATCCTTAATCCTCAATTGGTAATATCCAGATCTCAGATCTATTTTAGAGAATAAAGCAGCTCCTCTCATTTGATCGAAAAGATCATTTATGCGTGGCAATGGATACTTGTTCTTCACCATAGATTTGTTAAGCATACAATAGTCAATGCACAAATGCAAAGTACCATCCTTCTTTTTAACAAATATGACTGGTGCTCCCCAAGGAAAAACACTTGGTATTATCAACCCTTTAGATAAAAATTTGTCCAATTGTGCCTTAAGTTCCATAAGCTCAGTGGTTGTCATCCTATAGGGCACCTTGGAAGTAGGCTCAGAACCTAGAACTATATCTATAAAGAAGTCAAATATTCTTTTCGATGGAAACCCTGGTAACTCATCTAGGAACACATCCAAAAAATTTCTCAATATTGGATACTTCTCCATATCCGACTTTCTAGTTTCATCAATTTCACCATCTTCTATCTCCTGAAAGATTTGGAATTCCAAATTATCAAGATCCTTTTCCAGTTCTTCTATCTTGACGGCAAAGAGTTCACACCCTTTCTTCTTAGCTCTTAATAGTTGCATTGTCGTAATTTGACGAATCCTGAGCTCTCTAGGTATCCCTTGAAATTTTACCTGATTACCAAAATCATCTAGGCATTCTAGAGTTTTAGCATGAAAATCTACCTTAGCCCTATGTATCCACAACCAATTCATACCTAAGATAACATCATATGATCCTAGAGGTACAACATATAGGTTTACTTCCGAAAAAAAACTAGGTAGCTAGCCTCGAATAGACATTGTTCCACCTTTGCTCTTGTCTAGTTTGCATACTCTACATCCCAAGACATTGCCATGTATCCAACCTTCCTAGATAATTGCTTAGCTAATCTAGGTGAAATGAAATTCTCAGTTGCACTAGTATCAATAAGAACATAAATAGGTAAGGCAACCAAAATACCTGGTGTTTCAACTGGAGTTACTTGATACTCCATATGACGATCATCCATAGTTGCATGTATCTTTTGTTGAAACATCATCTGTTGGGTGCGTAAGGAATTACCATATGGTCATGATATGGAAGTTTTATTTGGACATTCATTAGCATAGAGTTTTCCTCCACATGCATAACATCCCGTAGTCAGTCCTCTTTTCCTTGCAGGTTCTCCAAACTTGTTGGCATTTTCATTATCTTTGTTGGTATTACCAATGTTGGAACCATTCCTCTTATGCTCTCTTCTAGACTCTTTTTCCATCATTGTAGAATCCTTCTCCCTTTTTCCTTGGAACATTTTACATAGATTCCACCTTCTTTGGAGCTGGCTTGTTAGGAACTTCCACAACTTTCTTATGATCTCTACTTTCTTGACAAGTGGAGTTAGCCTTGAGATTTTTCTCCTATTTAATTGCTTTCTCATATACAAGATCCATTATTGTTGGACCATGCATATCCACTTCTCCTTCGATTTGATTGTTAAGTCCCATAGTAAAATTTCTTATGCGGAAGCATTCATCTTTGTGATATATGGGAACATAGCACAAAAGTTAGGTAAACTTCTCCCAATACTCATTGATTGTCATATTACCTTGTTTCAAACCCTAGAAATTTGAGATTTTTTGGTCATAGTGGAGTTGGGGCAACCATCTCTTACATAAAATATGAACAAATTCTCCCCATGTCAACTTCCATGAGTTAATATTGAGTTCCAACTTTTTGTTCATCCACCAGTTAGAGGCTTCTCCTCCTAACTAGTATGCACCCCAAGTGGCTTTAGTGGTTTTAGTGTAATTTTGGATTTCAAAATACTTTTCCATTTGGACAAGCCACACCTTAGCCTCATCTCTGCCAACACTTCCATCAAACTTGGGTGGGGTAATCTTCTTCATGTCCTTGGAAATTTTGGAAGCCATACGCTTCTTATTTCTTTCCTTAGATGGCGTAGGTGATTTTTCCCTCTCATGTTCATGAGTTTCATCACACCCATGAGAAGATTTTCTCCCTCATGCTCATTGATGGGAACTTCTTTCTCTACCCTATCCTTAACTCTTTCCTGCTCAAGGCTAGCCAACCTTGCCAAGATCTAGTCAATTCTAGCTTCAATCCCTATGGATCTTTGCCCAACTTCCTAGCTTCCACCAAGGTTAGTTCATGTCCTCACCATTTTCACAACATCAATTTTTACCTAAATATTTATCCATGTTAGACTAATTTATGTTATCAACTATCTTATGGAAAACATTAAAAATGGCATTCATATGCACATAAAGAATATCACATAATATTAAGCACACGCTTTTTGATAAACATATAATTTTATTCATTTCATAATGATTTCAATATCCCTTTGATTACATGGAGTGACTATTCAAATAGTCGAGTGGAGAGTATCCCTCAGATTAATTCTCTAACCCATAACTTAATGGAGTATAACCTATAGACTGAGATTGTTGCTCATCTCTCATTTGTTTGTACCTATCCTAGAAAGAATAATAGCCTTCGGATTTGTCATCTGATACATAGTTACGAGGTACATATCCCTCAGACTCATTACTCAAGGAAATTACTATTACTTATGCTAGTGGAAGAAATCTAGGATCCATAAAGGTAAATGTTGAACTGACACTCCCTTTCAAGGGAATATCCTTGGAAAGTGATAATGACTTAGACTTTTCCAGTGATATTTGAGGTAGGTAGTTGTACTTGGCCTCCATCTTCATCTTCCTCTTCACATCATTGATCTAAGAAAGTGTGTGACTAAAGGTTTCAATGTCACTCAACCAGAAAACATTGTCGAAGTTGGTACCCTCTATTGTCCTAACGATGGCTTCTCTTTCCTTCTTGGCCTTGAGGTAGTGCTCGTTTCCGGTTACTAACTTTTGGGCCATTAATCTGAGATGCACCATCCTGGCACAAGAACTTCTAAAAATTAGATAATGTTAGATGGAAAGAATGATGAGGTCATATGTTCCATAGCTAAACCTAGTAGCTCTGATACCACATGTAACATGCCAACCCTTCAATGAAGGAAAAATTCCTAAGTTTCCACTTTGTGAGCAAAAAAACTATGTAGCAAGCCATTGCAATAAAAAAATATTTTCTTTATTGAGAATATATGAACAAAGATGTCATAACTTAATACAATGAGTATTCCATTTCATTACAATAATTCACAAGTTACAATCATATGAATGCATACATTTACATACATAGCTCAATGAGCTTTAGAAAAAATAGCCTATAGATGTTCTAGGATCATTTCTTTCAAATCTTGGTTCTTTTGTCGCTTGTTCTGGAGGAGAAGAATCACTCAAGCGCTTTTTTGCCAACCACAGACTCATATGCAGTCCCCTGCACATCTATCATTCAATAGATAGCCCTTCCCTTCGATGAAGAGATTGGTAGAGTAACTAAATAACGACAACCAACTGAGCATAGTGTTGTGTCCTACAAAGCTAGAACTTGTAAACACACAATCTGGTACTAGCATGTAATATTGGATCATGGTGAACTAACAGTGGAGCCAGAGGTAGTCACACTACTTTGGCCAAATTGTTCTCATTTAGTACTTCTAATGAAGGTCATCTATCACATACACTACTCAGGGCCAATTTGACTTAAGGCCATCTTAAACTATGCATAGGTATTTCCTTCAATGGATAATTTAGTAACCTATCACCATTTCTACAAACTTGGAATAAATCTACTTTAACAAAGTAAATACACAAGCTCCCTCCCATACTGGATAAACAATCCTAGGACTAAAAGCTAGCTATTATAGTTAAATCAATAACCTAGCTAAGATTAACACATATTCCACTCATGTTTAATCATATCTATTATATAATACCTATGATAAACACCAACCTCCTATTATGGAGTACATACAAGCACAACATAAAAATAGCATAATAGCTTCAATTTCCTTTTCAAAGCCATTCTAGTTTCCCTAAATACAAGTACTCTTAATAGAAAATTCAAAGCATACATGGAGAACAATCGTTTAAAACTAAAATAATAAAGAAGAAATATCCTCATGCATGTTTTCACTTATCCAATCAATTGGCAACAATGTACCTTCTCTAAACAACAACTGGCTTGATTGTAACTTCTCAAGAGACGTCACAATAAACCTCTAATACTCAAGTTGGTAGAATACTTATCTCAAATACTATCCTCTCACAAATATAATAGAAATCTCTCTCTCAAATAATACTAAGTAAACCGATAATAATGCAGAGTAAAAATGCTTGCAAAAATGCATCCTCAACAAATGAGTTTTCCCTGCTATTTATACAGCAGCAATGAGGCCTCACATCCTTCAGATTAGGTATGTATATTGATAGAAATTTTCATGCATAGCCTACTCACTCAACTTAGCAAAAAGGTGGCACCAATATAAGAACTTACTCAGCAAATCATAGCTACAGATCAACCTTATTTCTTGACAGCAAAAAGAGACTTATTCAAATCAGCACATGATTGATATGGTGTAATTCAAATTACTCAAACAATGGACATTGACAACAAACAAGTTTCCAAAGGTCAATGATGTCTTTCATAGATGTTGGTATAAGCTCAACAACATGGCATTTAGATTTTTACCAAGTCAAAGAAGATTCCACTATAGGCATTGACTTAGTCTTCACCATATATCGACTTAATGTAGTGAGCTATATTGAAGTATATGTGTTCCACTATGCATGGCAGCAAGAGTAAAACTCGACCTCTAATAATCAGCCTCTATCATTGTTAATGATAGTAGATTCTCAAGCAAAGGTTAATATATTAAATATATATTAATATATATATAATACTAAATATACATATATATAAATATCAATGTATATGTTAATATATATTTATATATATATACCTTTCGCCAACTAAGAATGTATACATTTTATATACAAATAAGTATAAGCAAGATAGTATTCACATAATAAACATAATATATCGATTGTATATGTATATATATGTATATAAGTACATGCCTCTATGTACATATATATGTATGTATACATATATTGATACATTTGTATGGTCATGTCCATTTTCCATCGTACACATGTATCGATACATATATGCATATGGATATATGTATATACTATATATATATGTACACATTCGATTCACATATATCCATTCACAATTACTATGGTATTGATAAACAACTACGTGTGGTACATCTAGACATATGCATATACATGTCATTAGATCCAACTGACATATATTTGTATATATATACACATACTCCATGCACGTTCTTCTTATCAATATAACCGTAATAATACAAGAAATAACTCTAAAGCTCAAATAGATAAACATCACCCAGTAATGCATTTCAATAGTAAACAAGACTCTTACTTATGCAAACACATCAACTAAGGATGACTTACCCACTTCCCACATAATGACTCAACTCAATTATTCTACTGTGGTGTGTGTATGCTCAAATAGTTTACGTTATCGGTTACCCAGCCAAGATCTTCTCCTGAGTGATACGACCCCTCCGCCTAGAGGAATTGAACATATACCTGCAACCACTAACACATGTTCATGGCAATCAACTATTCATAAAATATGCAGTATACGTAATACATCTCCAAAGTTAGAATATCAATTCAATAACCATCCATTCACATATATGCAGTAATTTTCACACAACATAAAATGATATAACATTCACATATAATGCATCGATAACAAAGTAAAAGCACAATATATTCATCTTCAAAATTCACAATACATTCATATTTACCCTACATAGTAATAGTAAATAGTAATTACACAATCAAGGTGTAACAAAACTGAGTGGTGCAGGAGCACCCAAGCCCCTCAAGGAACACTTCAGGGGTCAGGAGTTTGCAAGGGTCAGGAGGACCTATCCAACATATCAAAACATCAACTATGACCTTTTGAAGCCTATAATGGCATTTGGAAAGGATAAATGTAATAAGAGAGTTAATTGTCCTAAGGGTCCTGATAAGGACCCTAGGACCAAAATGCTATGTAATTGGAATTATCATGTTATAGGGATTTAATTAGTAATCTAATGCTTTAGTTAGGTCAAATAAGGTTGGATATTGATGATCCAATAGGTTTTAGTTTGTGAAGTTCAATAAATTTCAAGATTGGAAATTCAAATTTTTGAATTCCAATTTGGGCGGGTAAATGAGTTTTGTGAATTTTAATCATTTTTATGTAACCTAATCAATGCAAATCGGTTGGATCAGTTGGGGAATGGTTCTATAACCCCAAAAATATCATTTTTATGGAGGTGGGGCATGTGGAGAAGTGATTGTACAAACTGTTCTCAGAAAAAATAGAAAAACTTCAGTTTTTGCATCTTTTTGTATTCTTTTTGATGTTCTATTGATTCCTATTGAACTTTGATTCATTTTTATGGCTTAAGGACTTGAATTTACATGTTTTAACACCATTGAAGGCTCTGAAAGTCAATAGAAATCAATTTTTTGTACAAAACTTCTAACTGTCCTCAAGGAAACATAGAATTTGCACTAGTTTTGAGGGTTTTTCATGATGAATGATCCATTTCATGGGAATATATGACTGATACCAATGAAATGGATCAGAATTAACTTGTATCATATTAATCTAACAGCCTAAATTTCAAGAAAGAGGAATCCTAGGGTGTACACCGAAGTTTGACAGTGGAAAGGGCATGAATATGGAGGCTAGGGTATAGCAATAGAAGATCTACCTGAAGGAGGGGTATTTTTTTGAGTTGGAATAGGCTAAATATGTTTTCCTAATTGTGTAGGGTCAATAAACAAGTTCTGGAAGTGTGTGCAAAGCCAAGATCCAAGAAGCCCTAGTTTTGAGACAATTTATGGAGGGTTTTGTGATCAGGGATCTTAGAGGTGTCATAGAAGGTTAGGACCTTGAAAATCCTTAGTTTTGAGACAATTTGAGACATTTTTGAAATTTTCTTAATCTGGGGATAAAGTTAGAGAGGGGTTGCTTTGGAAAAGAGGGCTAATTATGCCTAGTTTTTGAGGAAACAACAAGTTTTGGAAGGGATTGTCTGAAGAAAGTGCAATCAAGGTTTGGACATGTTTTTGTATCATAGAACACAACTTAATCAACCATTATATTGGAGGTTCTTTTGGAAAGTTTGAGAGCAAAGTCTAAAATCCTTCGCTAGAGGCCTAATTAGGCTAGAAGGCTACTTAAGGTGCAAAAAGTAGGTTTGTTGGAGACAGAGGTTTGGGGCTTTGTGAAAGTTCAAGACAAGTTTTTTTAAGTCTCTTAAGGGTGTTCCAAGGGTTTGGGTCCATAAAGGGAGCATACAAGTGATTAGTGCATCATTAAGCCTTGTCTCCATTAGGGTGCTTGGAAGGGGGTTAGAAATTGCATAACTATGAAACCTTGATCACTTGATGATTGGAACATTATAACAATTGTCCATCAACACTTTCAAGAAACTATCAAAGTATAAAAAGTATTCCAAAGGATTTATTGTGATCATGTGTATGAAGAATTCAAAGACGTCAATACCACCCAATTGACACATATCACCCTTTCTTGATTAGTCAAATGTGATCACAATCAGTCACTTAAGGCATGATGATCACCAAAGCAGACCAAACTTCCCCCAAACATGTCAAAGCATGATGATCTCTAAAGCATACATGAAAACTGGCCACTTATCAATAACTATGACTCATCACTAGTACTGATGGTATAGAGCTACTACTACCAACATATTGTTCATTGTCATTGCACAATGGGATGAGCAAAGCAGAGTGACTTTCTGAAGACAAAGAAAGCAGGTCACTATGAAACAGTCAACACATCATAAACTCAAGGATAGCAGGCCCAAAAATGAACTTCATTATACATAGCAACAAGATATAATCAAGATAGCAAGGGATATATTACTCTCCAACACATTGAACCAAAGGCATTGCTGAAAACAAGAGAATACTCAACAAAAAAACTATCATTAATCAAGCTTGCACTAAGTACATTAATCGACTGCAGACCCTTCATTGAATTGTCCACACAAACATAGCATATCATATATCAAATCAACTGAGCATTAGTAAAAACTTTTTATTGAGCATCATTAAAGCCCTGTTTGCATGTAGAGCATTACCAAAGATCAAGCAAGATAGTAGTCTTCAAAAACTAGAACTATTACCAACATTAGAACACCAAATCACTACAAAGATACAACTTCTTTGCTACTGACTAAGGGGTTTAAAAAGAGATATCAATTATCATCTCCCCCTCACTTCATGCTACTTTTTATGCATGCACTAATGTTTCTTATGCAGCATGCACAGGCTCAAATGCTTCTACCTCTTTCTTTTGTTTCCTTCTCCAAACCTTCTTCTCTGGTTTCTTCTTATCACCAAATGCTTGTGACTTTCAATTTTTCTTATGTAATAAATCATTTCTTCTCTCCTGTTTCACAAACCTAGTTCTACAATACTTTGCAACATGACCATGGTTATGAAATTTATAAAAAATTGCATTCCTATTCCTATAGAATGCATATTGACTTCTTTGAGACCTTCTTCTACAATAACTTGCTTTATGCCCATAACCATTACATGAATAACAATAACCAGGAAATGAATAATTGTACCTTGCCAATTGATCTTGCCAAGTAGGTGGAGATCCTATGAACTAGTTGGCTCTACTTCTTCTTCCTCTATTGAATTCCTTGAACTATCTACTATCAGCAGTCTTAATTTATGATTTCTTCTTTTCTTCAGTCTTAAGGGCAGCAGCGTGATAGCTTAGATCTATCTTCTTTCTTGGATTTTTTCTGACTCCAAAACTCTATTCTTCTTCACAACCCAAACTAGTGTTGTCCTTGTGATGTTTCTGCTTACATTACATCTCATTCAATTTTTTGGTGCTCTCATCAAATTTTTGATTCTTTTCTAACTAATTCTTGACATTCTCAAGATCTTTCCTTAGAGAGACTATTTCTCCTTCCAATTTTTGGCATTCAACTATTTTGAATTCCAAATCAGACCTTCTCATATCTGCTATCCTCTTGATTTCTTCAATCCCTAATTTCAGATTGACAATCAACTCATCTTTTACAGTGGTTTCTTTTAACAATGAGTTTTCCTCTAGTTGTGTTCTTAGAGACAACACTTTAGCCTCTATCTTTTGACAATCTTCTACTTTGGTTTGTAGCTTCATGCAATTTGCTTCAACTTTTCTAGACTCTTCCAATTGCAATTTTAACCTTTGATTCTCCATTCTAAGTTTCTTAATTTCATCAAGACCATAGATGTGTTAACCTTCCATATCAATCACATATTCATTTTCATCAAACTTTTGTTCAAAATCACTCACTAAGTGATCTCCTTCTTTCTCTACACTCTTCACTACAAAATCATCTTTTGTACTAGGTTTAAGTGGTGTTTGTTGTTCAACATTCTGGTGGGAATTTATTTTTTCTCTATTTCTTTTACTTTTTTCCATAATTAGTACTCCACTACCAAGAACCCCTTGAGTTGGTTAGACTTATGCAAGGGTGTGGCTCTGATACCACTTTTTGCCTTGTGTCAACCTTTATTCCAAGATACTATATGCTAAGTCAAAGTCCATGACTTTATGAATTATTATTGCCTTAGTAAAATCATAATGATAACCAATTATCACCAAATATCAACCAATACTATAATATCTCATGCCTTTCAAATATGCATCAAGGTGAATGCCATCTTGACATCAATGCCAAATCCATCCAATGTCAAAGGGGTCAAAAAACTCCCACTTTGGCATTGATGTCAAACATTCTATCACTGCCATCAAAATATCATCTATATAAACATAAAAACTGCCAAATGCCTGAATGAAAGTAGCATGAAATAGAAATATCATCAAGATCATCTTGTTGTCAATAGTAACATGAATCTGAAATAGCATAGTCATTGTCAAAAAATAATCTGCACTGCAATGATGTAAACTCGAGTGCATATTCACTATCAAAAAAAATAACCTATACTGCAATGTTGTAAACTCAAGCAAGGCTCAAACATTTGCACTACAATGATGTAAGCTCGAGCAAGCTCAAACATGTATTAGACCGCTGTGACCATTTTCAATAACTAAATGTTCATTTCCCCCTTTTGACAACAATGCCAAAGGTCAAAGGGGTATAGTCAGAAGTAACTCATTATCAACTAAGATCAACTACAGAAAATAAAGAAACTGTGAAAGCAATGTGTTATCAGTCACAACAAAACACCAACTGGATAACCTATGTAAAGGAGCCATGAACCAAAACACTGATGAAAAATCCTTATGAACTGTTGTCACAGTTAACATTAAACATTGTTAGACCAAAATATATAAGCCATAAGCAAATCACTGTCATAATCCAGAATACTATCTATGCAAATCACTACCATGCCAACCGCATACTAAAGCAACAAAGGAATCATAAATACATCATGACAATGCCCAATGCATCAAATTATATCTATAGTAATGCATTATAATTACCAAAACTTCTCCAAACCTTCTTCTCTAGTTTCTTCTTGTCACCAAATGCTTGTGACTTTGATTTTTTCTTATGTAAGAAATCATTTCTTCTCTCCTATTTCACAAACCTAGTTCTACAATACTTTGCAACATGACCATGGTTATGAAATTTATAAAAAATTACATTCCTATTCCTAGAGAATGCATATTGACTTCTTTGAGACTTTCTTCTACAATAACTTGCTTTATGCCCATAACCATTACATGAATAACAATAACCAGGAAATGAATAATTGTACCTCACTAATTGATCTTTCCAAGTAGGTGGAGATCCTATGAACTGGTTGGATCTACTTCTTCTTCCTCTATTGAAGTCCTTGAACTATCTACTATCAGCTGTCTTAATTTTTTATTTCTTGTTTTCTTCAGTCTTAGGGGCAGTAGCGTGATAGCTTAGATCTATCTTCTTTCCTAGAGTTTTTATGACTCCAGAACTCTGTCCTTCTTCATAACCCAAACCAGTAGAGTCCTTGTGATGTTTCTGCTTACGTAACATCTCATTCATTTTTTTTGGTGCTCTCATCAAATTTCTAATTCTTTTCTAACTGCTTCCTAACATTATCAAGATCTTTCCTTAGAGAGACTATTTCTCCTTCCAATTTTTGGCATTCAACTATTTTGACTTCCAAATCAGGCCTTGTCATATCCGCTATCCTCTTGTTTTCTTCAATCCCTAATTTTAGATTGATAATCAGCTCATCTTTTACAATGTTTTCTTTTAACAGAGAGATTTCCTCTAGTTGTGTTCTTAGAGACAACATTTCATCCTCTATCTTTTGACAATCTTCTACTTTAGTTTGCAACTTCATGTAAGTTGCTTCTTCAACTTTTCTAGACTCTTCCAATTGCAATTTTAACCTTTTATTCTCCATTCTAAGTTTCTTAATTTCATCAAGACCATAGATGAGTTCACCTTCCATATCAATCTCATTTTCATTTTCATCAAACTCTTGTTCAAAATCACTCACTAAGTGATCTCCTCTTTCTCTACACTCTTCACTACAAAATCATCTTTTGTACTAGGTTTAAGTGGTGTTTATTGTTCAACATTCTAGTGGGAATTTCTTTTTTCTCTGTTTCTTTTACTTTTTGCCATAATGAGTACTTCACTACCAAGAACCCCTTAAGTTGGTTAGACATATGCAAGGGTATGGCTCTGATACCACTTGTTTCCTTGTGTCAACCTTTATTCCAAGACACTATATGCTAAGTCAAAGTCCATGACTTTATGAATTATTGTTGCCTTAGTAAAATCATAATGATAACCAATTATCACCAAATATCAACCAACACTATAATATCTCATGCCTTTCAAATATGCATCAAGGTGAATGCCATCTTGACATCAATGCCAAACTCATCCAATGTCAAAGGGGTCAACAGTTTTTGCGGTTTTATTTATTTTTTGAAGAAGTTATTTGTCTTTGAGCAACGAATTTGAATGCAATACTTAGTATTTATGAATGATTCTTTGAGCTTTGATAAATTTTGGAATTCTACTTCTCTTTGTGGATATTGTCTTCTCGGGTGTTTCATTCATTATTCTTTAGTTAAATAATGGAATTGCACTAAGTTCAATCAATTATTTGTTACTAGAGATCCAATCTTTGAGTTATGATATTGGTGGCATATACATCTTTTCAATTTCAATTAATGTTCTAAAATTTTATCTCCAATAAATTTGCATCTATTGAGAAAATTTGTCTCAACCTTGCAAATATATAAGGTATTGTTGATACATCAACGCGAGGGGGTTGGAGGGGGGTACTTATAGTATTGTATGTATATTTTATTATTGTAAATATGGATTGTTTGTCATTAGGTTTCATATCTAACGACCGATATTTTGTTGGCTTGACTTGCCTAACCCTATTTTATGAGGGTGGCATATTATAGTTGTGTATTGTGATGTATTTTGACAATCTAATATCAGTCATGTTGTCTCTAGATCTCTGAGTGGTGATATTCCTATGAGAAGCTTTCTCTACAAGTATATTGTAATCTTTGTGGTTTTTGAATAATATATTGGGTGGATTTTGGAGTGTGGGGTTTTTCTCTTGAAAGGGTTTGCCCCACGTAAATCACTATGTTATGGCATGCATGATATTTTTATTTATTTATGTTTAATTTTTTGTAACTACTAAAGATCAGTAAAGTTTTTGCATTATTCTCCTCTCAAGATTAGTGTAGGAAGTTGTTCCACTACCTTAGCTTCCTTACAAGTGGTATCGAAGCTTGATCACCTTTGATTTTAATTATGGGTTGTTGGGTTTTTTGAAATAATCCATATTTGAGTGGGAGCTTGTGCAGAAGACACTTTGTGATCTCTTATTGTAGGAATTTTCAAATGGCAAGTTCATCGGGGAGAATAGAGGTGGATAATTTTTTTGGAAATAATTTTGAAATGTGGAATATGAAGATGGAGGATCTGTTAATAGATCGAGATCTATGGGATGTTGATGATGAGAATGTTTCAAGGCCTACAGATCCTACTCAGGCTGCTCAGTATAATGTTATGGACCATAAAACCAAAGTTCTAATTAGATTATGCTTGGAAGACTCTATTTTAATCAATGTCCATGAAGAGACATCTTCACAAAAACTATGGAAGAAGATTGGTGAGATGTATCAAGTGAAATCTTTAGTGAACAAGATTTTCTTGAGGAAGAAATTGTATTCTTTGAGAATAGAAGAGGGTGGATGAATTACAAACTACTTGGAAGCATTCAATGTGTTGGTGGCTTAGTTGGCATCAATTAGTGTCAAAATGGATGAGGAGGAAAAATGTTAGATAATGCTTTTTTCTTTGCCTGATTCGTTGGAATCTCTTGTTATGGATATTGGGAGTACTTCTATTATATTGAAGAATAAATATGTAGTGGGTTCTTTTATTTCTGAAGAGATGAGGAGGAAGGTATCCATCACTACCAAGGAAGCCCTAATTTTTTGAGGAATACCTAAGGAAAAAGGCAAGAATAATGAGAAGCTTGAAAAGTCCAAGTCCAAGGGGAGATCTAAATCTCCTGGAAAGTCCAAAATTATTTCCTAGAATTGTGGTAAGCTTGGACATGTTCATAAGGAATGCAAAGAAGAAAAGAAGAAGAATTTTGATTTTGATTCTGATTCCAAGAAGGGAGATTGTTATGCATTCATTGTAGCTTTGGCAACTCGTGCAAGTAACAATGCATGGTTAATTGACTCAGGTGTATCTTTCATATGACCTTTAATAGAGATTGGTTTTCTAAATATGAAGAATTTGATGGAGGTAAGGTGTACTTGGGTGATGATTCTCATGTAGGAATTGTTAGTTGTGGTAAAGTTAAAATCAAGTTTCCTGATGGTAGAATAAAAAGGATTAATGGTGTGTTGCATATCCCTAGATTAGCATGAAATCTGTTATCTGTGAGAAAAATAATAGATGCAAATGTACAGGTAGTATTTTCTGATGCAGGATGTAGGATGGTTAGAGGCGCTATGGTGATTTCTAGAGGTGTCAGATATGGCACATTATATAAGCTTAATGCATGCACTACTGAGTTCTATAGTACTTCTGTGAAAAGCAATTATGTGGAACAAGTGAGGGTTTCACCTTCAATAGATGGTCATGGATTTTGGGTACCTCAGGGTGCTCTTTCTTCTGAATCAAAGTTACCTATAGAGAAAACTATGTTATGGCACCAAAGACTTGGCCACATTGGAGAAAAGGGTTTAAGGACCTTGAAAAATAAAAACATTGTTGAAGGTTTGTTTGATTGTAATCTTGAATTTGATTTATATGAGCATTGTATTTATAGAAAACAAAAATGTGTTTAGTTTTACTTGTGTTCTCATAAATCTTTTGGTGTATTGGATCTTATTCATTTTGATGTGTTTGGTCCTATAGATGTTCCTTCAATTGGTAAATCCACATATTATGTTTCATTTATTGATGATTACAATACAAGGACATGGTTATATTTTCTAAAGAGTAAATTTGAAGTTTTCAATCGATTTAAAGAATTTAAAGAAATGGTTGAGTTGCAAACTAGAAAGAAAATAAAATGTTTGGGGATTGATATTAATGGCGGTAAATTTTTCTCTAATGATTTTGATAGATTATGTAAAGATTTTGGGATTCATAGACAAAAGACAACTCCATATCCTCCACAACAGAATGGATTTGTAGAAAGAACGAACAAGACAATGATGGAGAAGGCTAGGAGTATATTGAGTGGTGTTTGTCTAGAACAAATATTTTGGGTTGAAGTTGTTGCCACTGCTTGTTACCTGGTTAACAGGTCTCCTACATCAACTCTTGTTGATAAGACGCCTATAGATTGATGGTTGGGTCGCAAGCCTTCATTAACACATCTTAGAGTTTTTGGTTGCAAGGCATATGCACATGTACCAAAGGAGAAGCAACAAAGTTGGAGAACAAGGTTGTGAAATGTATCTTCATTCGATATAATTATGGTGTGAAAAAATACAAGCTTTGGGATCCTGTTGCACAGAAAGTAATACATAGTAGAAGTATTATTTTTAGAGAAACTAAGTCGTCTTCTGTTACATTTCAGCAAGAACAAAGTAAACAAGAAGATGTGATTCAATTTCCTTCTACAACTGAGAAAGTTGAATAAAGGCCCATGGATAGACAAGAAGTTGAGGAGATCTCATCTAGCTTTGAATCTTTAGAATAGGAGGAAGAACCTCCAACTCATCTTGTTCAAAGGTCTACAAGGAATAGACAACCACCTGAAAGGTATTCACCTGATGATTGGAGATGTATTTTTTCTTTGAATAATAACATCGATGAACCCAAATCGATCGAAGAGGTATTAGGTATGAATGATACAAAATATTGGAAGATTGCTATGGATGAAGAAATGGAATCTTTGAAAAAGAATGATACATGGGATCTTGTACCATTTTCTGAAGGATGAAAACCTATTGGTTGCAAATGGGTGTTCAAGAAAAAGATTGGTTCAAATGGAAGTATTGAGAAATACAAAGCAAGGTTGGTTGCAAAAGGTTGCTCTCAAGTTGAGGTTGTTGATTATGGTGAGATATTTTCTCTTGTTGCAAAAATGACATCCATTAGATTTTTGCTTTCTATTGCTATTGCTTATGATTTAGAGGTTGAACAAATGGATGCAAAAACTACTTTCCTTCATGGTGATTTGGAGGAGGATATTTTTATGACACAGCCAAAGCACTACATGGGGAAAGGTAAAAGTAAATTGGTTTGCAAATTGAAGAAATATTTGTATGGCCTAAAACAAAGTTCTAGGATGTAGTACTAGAAATTTGATACATATATGTTGAGTTTGGGATTTGAGCATTCTAAATCAGATCATTGTGTTTATTATAAAACTGATGGTGATCATTTCCTATTTATTGCACTATATGTTGATGATATGTTATTTATTGGTAGAGGGAAAGGTATGATTTCAGAACTAAAATCTCAACTTGCTACTAACTTTGAAATAAAAGATCTTGGTGCAACTAAACACATTCTTAAGGATGGAAATTAAAAGAGATAGAGTGAATAGAAAGCTATGGCTTGACCAAAGTAAGTATGTCAATTCAATTTTACAAAGGTTTGATATGCAAGATTGTAGACCATTATGTGTTCCTATTTCAATTGGAACAAAGTTATCTATTTCAGATTGTCCAACATCTCCATCAGAGATAGAAGACATGAGCAAAGTGCCTTACCAGAGTGCAGTTGGAAGTTTGATGTATGTTATGGTTTGTACTAGACCAAACATTTCCCAAGCAGTGGGAGTTCTTTCCAGATATATGTCTAATCCTAGTAGAGTTCATTGGGATGAAGTTAAAAGAGTCTTTAGATATTTGTGTGGTACTTTAGATTATTCCTTGTGTTATCATAGTAATATGACTGAAGATGAAATTTCCCTTGATATTCATGGTTATGTGGATTCAAATTGGGCAGGTGATGTTGATAGTAGATGGTCCACCAATGCTTATGTCTTTTCTTTATTTGGTGTGCAATTAGTTGGATGAGTAAGTGACAAGCTGTGGTTGCTTTGTCCACTACTAAAGTAGAGTATATGGTAGCTACTCATGCTTGTCAAGAATCAATTTGGCTTAAGATATTGTGTTTAGATATTGGAATAAAACAAGGTGTAGTTACGATCTATTGTGATAGTCAAAGTGCGATATGTCTAGCCAAGAACAAGGCATTTCATGCCAAGACCAAGCACATTGATGTACAATATCATTTTTTAGAGATATGGTCGAAGATGGCAAGGTGAAGCTAGTTAAGGTAGAGACTTTGATGAATGTTGTCGATTCTCTAACAAAGCCTATGAGCACAGAGAAGTTCATATGGTGTTCAGAGACTATGGGCCTCTCGGCCCATAGCAATTAAGAGATGATGTTTTTACACCCTCTCATTGATCAGATTGCAAGGTGTTAACAAGTGGAAGATTTGTTAAGAAAATGTGTCTCAACCTTGCAAATATATAAGGTATTATTGATACATCAGTGCGGGGGGTTGCAAGGGGGTAGCCCCTTGCGGGGGTCCGAGGGTAGCACGCCTTGATGGGGGTTCGGGGGTAGTGCCCCCAAAAGCCACATTCTATGTATATTTTATTATTGTAAATCTAGACCGTTTATCATTAGGTTTCATATCTAATGATTGATATTTTGTTGCCTTGACTTTCCCTATAAGGAAACCCTATTTTATGAGGGTGTTGTATTATGGCTATCTATTGCAATGTATTTTAAGAGTCTAATAGCATATGTGTTGCCTTTGGATCTCTGAGTGGTGATACTCCTGTGAGAAGCTTGCTTTGCAAGTATATTGTAATCTTTGTGATTTCTGAATAATATATTGAATGGATTTTAGAGTGTGGGATTTTTCTCCCGAAATGGTATTCCCCATGTAAATCATTGTGTTGTGGTATGCATGATATTTGTGTTTATTTTTTTTTTAGTTTCTATAAATATTAAAAACAAAAAAAATTGCATTATTCTCCTCTCAAGATTAGTGTAGGAAGTTGTTTCACTACCTTAGCTTCCTTACATCATCATAGTTATGAGCAAGTGTTAGTCAACCTTTACTACTTTCTGGTCAAAAGTATACCCATTTTCTTTAAAATCAAGAAATCAAAATTATATCTTATGAGGGAGGTGTACCTCAATTAAAATTCAGAGTAAGATCAACAATGAAATGGTCATCTCTCCAACTGTTGATTGTCAATTAGTCTTTCTTTTAGGTAATATAGAGTCAAACTAAATCAATCTTTCAAAAGACCAATCTGTCAACCAACAGATTTTTGGAAACTCTGTTAGGGACATCGAAAGAGAGTCAAAATAGTTGCCTTGTTATGTATAAAAATGGTTTTACCTCATGAGAATTTTTTTCATGTGTTACAGTTGAACCTAGATTGGGTCACTACCAAACAGGAAGACATTATCTCCCAACTAAATACCTTAGCTTGGAGATATAGAAGCATTGCGGAGTAAATGAGAGTAAACTTTGTTTTAGAAGAAGAAGAATGAGCTCAACGGACCGGTGGTTGTCCATGAAAGAGGTATACAGAGGGTTCTCAGAGTAATTCTTGAGCTAGATCTTCAGCCTCAATACAATCAAAAACATAATTGAAATTCCCCTCGAGATCAAGATCCACAACCAAGGAATTGACTTATGAAAATATTTGTAACTTCCTGGTTATAGGAATATATCAGAAGAGAAAAAGGTAAAAATTATCTCCTCCTAGATGGAGATTGGCGACTCTATGTTTTGAAATTCCAACATACATAATGGCTTTAACCTCACCATAGCTATCGGGGACCCACTTTGGGCCTCTGGATTTATCTCAGTATTCAGCCTTACCTACAGGATCTAGAAAGAATTTCCCAAAGTTTATCAAAGAAGATGCACAAAATCCAAAAAATTACATTCAAGCTTTCACAATTGCATGTATGATTTTAGGTGTTGCAAAGGAAGATGTGTTTGTATGATTTTTTGTAGAATCTCTAGTTAATAAAGCCATAGGTTGGTTTCAATTCTTAGAAGATGGGTGCACCATTGATTGGGACATATTCAAGGACAAGTTTATTGCAAGGTTCAAACCAATCATTGACACAAGTACACTACTATCTTACTTCTTCAAGGGAGAACATGAAAATATAAGGGATTTCATTGACATATTCACTTAATTTATGAAATGGATTCCTCATGCCAATAAGCCCAACCAATCAAACTTATTGACCATCTTTATGGTCGCCTTGTATCCAGAAATCTTATTTCACTTGAAGCGAAAAAAGGTATGTGACTTCAAAGTTGCAAAATTGGAAGCCATAAAAGTAGAAGATGATTTACATTTGTCTAGATATTTCGAAAATTGGAAGCCATAAAAGTAGAAGATGATTTACATTTGTCTAGATATTTCGACCAATTTTGAGTTGGAATTTTATCAAATAAAAAATTCACTCCAAAAGTTTACCATGAAACTCCACATGAAATGAGATTCTCATCTTATATAGATACATGTTCTAACTTAGTCTTATTGTGCCAAGAAGAGTACTCAACTAAATCTAATGTTAACGAAGGGAGTGAAGCATATGACAAACATTATGGAGACAATGAAGGAGATTTTGATATCTCAAATGAGGAGGAAGATTATTCTCCTCCCACAACATTAGTTCCACTTTAGTACCCTCCATCCTAACAAGCAAGATTGTGGAGCAATAATCTGATTTTGCAACCTACGTTACCTCCATGTTTCCAGAGTTTGAAGTATTCATTTTTTAGGCCAATGAATCAATTAGCTAGATCATAACAACAATCGAAGATTATAAACAATTAGGAAAGCTTGGAAACAATAGTCATGAAAGGGTGTTAGGTAGTTTTAATGCTTTATGCATGCCAGACAGTTTTGGTGAGGATTTTGAAACCAAAGATAATCCCTTATTTGAATTTCATAAGTCTTAGCTAAACAACTTGGAGATATTTGTTCATGTTTCTCATGACACTATGATGATTGGTAATGATGATGAGAGGAGTGATGAAGAGTCTGAAAAGGATGTTGGGCAGGGGAAGAGGAATAAACAGAACAGGAGTGATGTGCAAATAGTGTTTCTATTATGGATAGTTCCCCTCATCCTTCAAATTAGGATTTAAGAATCTCCACTGACCAACCTTTCTAGAAAGATACTTTATCCACCTTTGGGATGATGGGAGATATTGCCAATTTAGAAGCTATGTCAATAAAATAAGGTGAAATTGTTAAATGAATATCCAGAATTCTTACTGAAATCAAGTCAAAGCACAATGTGCCCATATTGGTTAAAAGAAATAGCGAGGTTTACACTCCATAGTCACAAATTGATCTCAGCCTAAATTTGTACCAATTGCACACATTCTTCACTTCAGTTAGTAAAGCAATGGTTCTAGATGCTTGCTTGCTTGAAGTGATAAATGAAGACATAGCTAAAAATATTTCAATTTATGTTCATGGGATGATAGAATTGTATGATGAAAAGTGTCTTTTTGGTGGTGGAAATACACAATGAGGAGTTTCTCATCATGCAAGTCTGATATGTGATAACTTGTTATCCTTGAATGTGCAAGTTTTGTGTGGGAATACATCTCTTTTCCATAGCAGGTCATATTTCTCCCTGCTTTTTGATGATTTCACATGAGTAAACTTAAACACTTTCATAGATAGGTGTCCCCTCCCCTGTACATATTTCAATTTTTTTGTGATGCTAGTTTTGGTGCTTCTTCTCCCTTTGCTTACCTTATTTTTGTTTGCTTGGATCCTTCCTTTCAATGTTACTGACTCTTTTGCCTAATGGATAAGGCACTACTTGGCTATTGAGATCTTGGGTTCATGTCTTCATCCTTTGCAGTCCTTGTCCCAAGACAAAGCCAGTTCTTACCATAATTTTGGTTGTATCCTCCCAAAACTACACCCTCCCTTAAACAAACTTAGCCACATTAAAGTTGTCATATTTTCAATGGGTTTTTGGAATTATGGTGGGTGTTGATTAAGTTGTTACAACTTATTTTTTGCTCGACTTTCAAAGTTAAATTTAAGTTTTGTTTTGAATAAAATTTTTGCAAAGTTTTGAAAAAGGTGTTGGGGCCTAAAGAAATTTTAATAACCCTAGTGCGTACCAATCGGAGGAAGAAAATTAAGTGAAAATTGATTCTATTTTGGAGCTTTCGCAAGGTTTCAAAACCTTTTTCAGTTCCTAACAAGGTTTCAGAAACCTATCATATCCCTGATGGTAAATTATCTTTCAAAGGACTAAGTGTTTTGTCATTTCCTAAGGCTCTTTCCTAAAGGCTCCTATCAAAAAGATCCCTAAAGGACTTCGAACCAAGTCTTAAGAAGAGTTTGTAAAGTGGATAGTGGGATTTTTTTGAAACTAAATTGGACTTTGACATCATTTCAAGAACACCGTGCCTAATCCCAATAGTGATTCATTAGTCTTATTTTAAACTATCCTCTAATTATTTGAAGATTTTTTTAAAGAAAGGTGTTGGTACCCAAAGTAAAATGCATTACAAAGATGATATTTAGCTGAATCATAAACCATTGGAATTTATTGCGGCTATGTAAATAAAGAAATGCATCATAGCATAAAAGAAAAACATGGAATTGAAACATAGAACCCCAAGATTGTTGCATCACATGAAATAGATTAAATGCAAAAAGGTGTATATATATTATTCGTATTACATCAAAAAGGGGGAAATTTCTAGTATAGTTTTTCAAACACAAAGAGTAAAAATCAAAATACAAATTCCCTCACCACCTCTTGGAGCCTTTCAATCTTCACTAGCGAGAAGAGGTTTTTGTTGAACTCCACGAAGTGAGAGAAGGTCTCCATCATATTCTGCTCCAACCCAACACAGAGTAGAGAAACAACTTGATTTTCTTGTTCATTCCTTAGAGCAATGGTGATACAAATAACATCTCCTACTAGTCCAATGCAAGGGTATTCATTAAGGTTCCCTAGAGCTACTTCAACTTGAGCTAAATAATTTGGCCTCACTAGACGTTATGTAGCTTTTGCTCCCCATTCTAACTTTTCAAAGGTTCAAATGACATTATATAAGAAGTTCTCCAATAATGCATAGTTGTGCATGTGAACTTGGCCCAAGAATTTTTCTCTGATTATCTTCTTGATTATGCCTTCCTCTACATCACTATATATCAGGAAAACCTCTTTGAGCTAGCCAACTACCAACCTCCTTATTGCACTACACTCCACACCTTCAATTGAGAGGAAATCGCTCTTGGAAGTGACATCACTCAAGGTGCTTGACACCTTGAAGGAAAATTTGGTATGCAAAGAATAAGTGTATCTGCTCGATTTATAGAAAAGGGAGTAAGTTGAGAGAGTGCATTCAAGAGCAATTAATAACACAAGGACATTCCAAGTTGTCTTTAACTTAATAAGATCAGTAGTGATGTGATGCTATGTTATTTATGTGAGTTGTAGTGTCGGATAAAATCCTCTCATTTAAATCATTGGCATGAGTGTAATCTCCAGTGGGTATGTCATTAAATGTTGAACCAAGAAATTACAGACTATTCACATGAGCTGGAGGACATGGGGCTATCTACAAGGATCGGTGATGCACTCCCTTGTCTAAATCAATTGGTATATATGATTTAATCATAACCTTCCTTACACTAGTAGAATTTGGAAAATAAATGACTAGGTGACTAAAACTTTTAGTCACAACAACTAAAAATGACTATATTCTACTCATTTTTTGCAACTCAAATATATAGAGTAAATAAATGACTAATTTGGTCATTGACTAAAAATTATTTATTCACACAAATAAAAATGACTAAATAGTTAGTCATTTATTTAGTCACAATAGATTTGAATAAATCGTTTAAGGAATCAAGAATATAGCCCACCAAAATACTCCAAAACTTTAATAAACATACTCTAAGACTTTCATCGAAATTTTATTTTCAGGTGTAGCCCGCTAGAATGGAGTTTTCATTTTAATAAACATACTCTAAAACCTTCATCGAAACCTTATTTTTCAAGCGTAGCCCACCAAAATGGAGAAGTGTTTCAGTAAAGAATGATAGAGAATGGTAAGGATATGTGTGTGATAGGAGGCATAGGATTCATTGTTGCTTATCTCATTCTTGCTCTGCTAAACAAGGGTTACATTGTTCACACTACTATTTGTAATCCAGGTATTTAATTTACATATATTTGCATAATCTCAATTTCCTTTAGATGATTTTGAAGTATCAATGTATCCTATATAGGGTTTAGAACAATTTATTTTAATTTTAAAAAATAAATCAAATGCTTTTGAAGTATCAATGTGTCCTATATAGGGTTTAGAATGATTTCTTTTAATTTTAAAAATTAAATAAATGATGTGTTTGTCTATGATTAGATAATGTGGAGATCTCCTAAATCTTCTCCAGCACACTATCCTCTTTGGCACTGTATTCATTACTCCAACTACTAGGGTTTTGCATGTGACATCTATAATATCTTCATGACAATGACTTTTAAATAGATCTTAATATTTGCTTTAATCCTTATCATGGTAACCCTTGAGTTCCATAATCCAACTTCAATCTCTTCTAAGAATGTTGTCTTAAGCTAGACTACATAGTACGCATATAAAGCAAGTCCTTCATACCTGCCATTATTCCAAACCACCTCTCACTACCTTGCTTAAAATGTTGCCTCCATAAGCACAATATCATGTTTTAAAATCATGGTTGCCAGTGATTGACCATTAAGGTCACTAATTTCATCAAGATACAATGAGATTTTTGTCTTCAAACTCAAGGCATTATGCAAGATAACATTGTGAATTATTTGTTGTGTACGATTTGATTTTCTTGCACATTTACTACTTTGCTAACTACCATGAAGATTGGCTATTGCACCCTTAGTTTTAATCTCAAACAACTCACTCACTGTCACTTGAGCATTCCTTTCATGAGAATCCTTCTACAAAATCAAACTATACCCTATAGACTGCCTACTTACTTACTATAGGGAACTCATTGTTTCATGGTATTGTGGGTCTTAAGATCCTTCAACCTTATTGTCACTACTTCACAGTCCACAAGGTATTATTCACTATTCTCCCATCTTTGAAGAGTCTCAAAACATTGCTCAAACATGCAATCCACTGCCTCCATTATACAATGGCTAAGAAGAAACATTGAACCTATGATTACCACTGTTACTTCATTTGGACAGTCATTCCTTGATTGCATTTTCCTTGTCTAACACTGCCAAAAGCATTTGAAAAACCCTTAAGGTTAGCAAGGGGGTAAGAAAACTCACTGTTAAAATCTTTACTTTAGTATGCATGGTTTGAGATTTATTATCTTGTCACTGCTCAGCCTCTTTTTGACTGTCACACCTCAAGTGACTGTCATTCTTCTTACATTAAATTGCATTTACAAAGGTCACTGAGCTACATAGTGTGCTTGTTATTGGCTACAATCTTTATATTGCAAGATTTTGATATTGGCTACAATGTCTCAATCTTTCTGGTATTGCAACCTCACTAATCTGATAGAGTTATTTTTTATATTTCTACGGAGGCCTAGGGTTTGTACCCTAGTCATGCTCTTACCAATGCTTTTTTTGGTATTAAAAAACAACCTTAAATCTTGGGTTAGAAAATTAGCTGTCTTGACAAGGTTGTGGTATGATCTTGGATTGTATCCTAGTGTGTGTGGGAAGATTGTGTTTGATCATTAAGGTATGTAAACCTAATCAGGGAAATGTATCCTATATAGCATGGGTCTTGCTTTAATACTTTCCATAATGGTTATTAGCAGATCACATTATTATAGTTTATGGTAACCCAAGATTGCATTCAAGTATGTAGCAAACTTGGTTTGTAGTTTAAGTTGTACACTTTTAAGTAATGTTCATAAGGTTTAGAATATCTTGATCACTCTCTAGAATAGCCCATTAAACATGGGTTGTGCTTGAATGTACTACATAATTGATATAACACAACCACTATGCATATCAACCAGAGTTATAGGCTCTTTATTGCAGCAAGAGGTAATCGCTCTTGGATCATGCTATCATTACATCGTAACCTATTAAACTTGAGTCAACCTAAATGCACCCAATGATGATTGACACCTAATTGTGATGATAGTGATTTGTACTTGAATTGTGCTCATATGAGTGCCTTCATTTCTATCACAACATAGCCACATTAAACTTGGGTCACACATGAATACATCTTGTATTTGTTATAGCACAACTGTGTCGCATGGCCAATAGAGTTATGGATCACATAATTACAATCACAAGAATTTTTTCCTCAATTGTGCTCTTATGGTGGTTCCATTACCGTTATAGTATAACCCTTTGGATTTATATTGCTCAAATCCTTACATTGCTTTTTTTCTCTTTGGATGGATTGCTTCATGGATTTTTTGTGATTTATACAACTTTTGTTTTGATAGTAAATGACATTGGATTCTTTCTGAAGCTAAAATTATTTATTAATTATGATTTTATCATGATTTTGAGTTTTATTTAGAAGGGGTTAATATGTGGCATTTTTATGTGTAGGAAGAATAGATTATGATGCAACGTTTGGGTATGGATGGTTCAGGAAAAATTGGATTGCTATTGGTGTCATAACCAGGTTGGGGTGACCTTGAGCCAATGTGAAACACTTCTGGGTGTTTTCAACAGGAAGTAGAACCTAACTATAGGAATTTTCAACTATCTGATAAACGAAGTTCCTTTATTCTAAAGATAAAATCATAAATCTACTTGTCCAATTGGACATCCAACCTGAGATCTTTAATATCTAATAGAGAAAGTTTGTACATTAAGATAAATCAAAAATCTGTTGGATCAATTTCAGATCCGATTTGAGTTAGTGAAGCTCTGACAGAGGAAGTTCCTACATTTTAAAGATAAAATCATAAATTTTATCAGTCCAATTTGAGATCCAATTTGAGGTCGTGAAGCTCTGACAAAGAAAGTTCCTACATTCTAAAGATAAAATCATAAATTTTCTTGGTCCAATTTGAGGTCCAATTGTAAGGATTTTTCTTTTTAAATATACTTTCTAACATTTTGCTTCTTACTCAACCATGAAACTAATCTAATTCCAAGAAAGAAATCACCTCCACTTGTACTTCTTATGTCATCCACACAACTACCCAATTTGCATTAGTATAGGCACTTAAAGAGAAATCGATATCCTTTAGATGTCATAGACCATAGTCTAGAGTGCCCTGCAAATATCTGAATATCCTCTTTACTCTTGACACATGTGATTCTCTAGGATCTTCTTAAAATATGGCCACAAGACAACCTACATGCATGATATATATTCTAGTAGCGGTTAGATATAGCAATCCACCAATCATTGATTTATAGTTGCTCTAATCAGTCTTAGGAGATTCATCATTCTTGCTCAACTTGCAACCAATAAACATAGAAGTACACACCATTTTAGAGCCTTCCATTCCAAACTTCTTCAACATTTCCTTGACATACTTTCATTGTGAAATGAATATTCATTTTTTTCTCTAACTGGTTTGTAGCCCAAGGAAGAAATTTATCTCCCCAAACATAGACATCTCAAACTCTTTTTGCATCTCTTTTGCAAATCTCTTGTACATAACTTAATTTCCTTCAAATATTATGTCATCAACATACACTACCACAATTAAGATTTGTTCTCATTCAACTTTGAAATACATATTGTTATCTATAGTACCTTTATTGAATCCTTGCTACAAGTACCTATCCAGTCTTGCATACCAAGCTCTAGGAGCTTGATTGAGACCATACAATTCCTTCTTCAATTTGTAAACCATATTAGGATTATCTGATAACTAAAAGCGTTCCAATTGTTCAATGTATACCTCTTCTTCCAACTCACCATTCAAGAATGTAGACTTCACATCCATTCGATAAACCTTGAAATCCTTGTGTTGCAAAGGCCAAAAACATCCTAATGGCCTCCATTCTTGCCACCAAAGCAAATTTTTCCTTAAGATCTATTCTTTCCACTTGTGAGTAGCCCTTACACACAAGTCTAGCCTTATTTCTGAAAACTTCTCCATTCTCATCTAGTTTGTTCTAGAATTCCCATTTAGTTCATATTACATTCTTGTTTGTTGGTCTTGGGACTAATTCCCAAGTCTAATTCTTCTTAATCTACATTAGTTATTCTTCCATAGCTTTGGTACAATTCTCATCCTTACATACCTTAGTCACTATCTTAGGTTCTACATTGGGAAGTAGACACAAATTTACCTATTCTTCTATCATGGCATTTTTTCTTCTTGTCAACACACCTCTACTCTTATAACCAATGATTTCATCTTCAAAATGATTCTTCTACACATAATTAGGAGTCTTAGGAATCCTTTACAAAGCTTCTTCCTCTTCAACTTGCATCTCCTTTTCCTTTTCTTCTTCTTT